>JANEZO010000080.1:0-103222 GCA_025169545.1 Anguilla japonica | reverse complement strand
TGATGGGGTCTTTGTCCCAAACATTATGGAGTGACACTGTATTACAATAAATAATTAAAGGTCATTTCATATCGTTTGTCTCTGCAGGTTTCTGTTGCTGCTGACGTGAGAGTCCTTGACTTTGCCTGGACAGTCCGATTGATTGTTCTCGGTATGCATGTGTTGTTTAATTAAACTTTCCTTGAGCATGTGCCAAACACATGATTCCCTGTCTCATTGCTATGCATGTGTCAAACCCCATCAACCTTGTTCTCTAACCTACAGAAACTGGGCTTCCGCAGGAGAGCAGCCCCCCCGCGGCGACGGAACCTCTCCCAACCATTCGCTATCCCTCACTGACCCCACCGTGACAGACTTAACAGGGCCGCAGGGAGGGCTATGGAACTGCCAGTCGGTCTACGCGGGAGGGCTGACATCATTTCGGCCTACGCGTTCCATCGTATCTCTACGTTTCCTGACCTCACTGAGACATGGATCACACAAGGCAACACTGCAACCCCTGCAGCCCTTCTCCTACTCCTTCGTCCTTCTTCCTCTCTCACGCCCCCCGCCCGTCTGGCCGTGGTGGGGGGCAAGGATTTGTGTGATCTCCCCCTCCTGGAAATTCTCTGTTCTCCCGCTACCGAATGCATGAAGCTTCTTCGTTCACTGTGGAGCCCAAGCGTTCCTTTTATTTTGCCCCAGGCATTTAAAAGTCCTTAAAGGTTAGGCTGCCCGTGTGCACAAAAACGCCTGCGAGGGGCATGCATTTTCTTAGAATGAATGTCAATATACTAGTAATAGCGGGTGGTGCGTTGATTTATTGGCGAATTTGACGGATGAGGCCACACACCTGCTGCCGAATGCAGGGCGTATGGCATCCTACCCCAAATTCCTCGTCAACACACTTTCCCTCACGTCACATCCGTACTAGGTTAGACTTCCAACTACTCTCAGTAAAGCAATACAATTGGCCTCCTCCTAGTGGTCAGAATACACTCAACCTGGAACATCCTATTATTGACACAACAAATGTAATGCCAAAACACGGTTATGGTAGCTTTACACATGGTATAAAACTAATTGCATGCCATGAAACGAGAAGGAACCTATTTTTTCGTTGATAAAATCATTGCTTTTCATGGAACTACGACCAGAGGTTTTTGCTTAACAACGGTGGCAAATGGAACTGCCAACCAGAGTGTCTGCATAACGACGGTCCAATTAGAACTACGAACCAGAGTTTTGCTTGAACACAACGGCAAAAAATATGCCCAAACGCCCGCAGAGAACATTTCACTTTCAGCTGATTAAATCTATAAAAATCAATAAATATAAAAAAACCATATATATAGTCATTGTTGGTACACGGTATAAAATTGATGTGAAATTACAGGGAAATTCCTACAGTAACCTGCTGTTTTATTGATATACAGCACATTGCAGGGGACAGAACAGCATTGTGGGCGTTTTGCTCTTAACTGCATATCACCGTTTGAATTTGCAGTAATTAACTGGAAATTGCAAAGGATATTGGGAGGTTAGTAGTGGCGGCAGAGAATTTGCTAAACAAAGCAATGCCAAGTTTCGAGTGTCACACCTAATAGGCTAGGCGAATTTAAAAGTAATTATATTACAATTTGTTCGTTTTTTATTTCCAACAGAATACGTTGATCTGTATTTCACATTAATCTTCTTGTTCTTTTCCAAGGCAACCCTGTATTTCGAATATTTTTTTGTTGCAGCTGGCTAGAGAGTCGCTGGATTGCGCAGGTAGGCTACGTGCGTTTCGAATTCATTAAACTAGTTAGTATCATAACGGCCAATCATTCGCCAGCGATAGCTTAGTATGAAAGCATGTTTCCATGTCAGTATTGTGGTCACCATGCTTAACGAAGTATATCTTATTTCACTGCCGTAGTACCAGTTAGCTTGGGTGTGTTCAGAAACGATAACATTAAACGTAGTTGTAATACAAAAAAATACGGAAAATGAAGGTTGCGAAGTAGCTAGCTTCATGTGATTTAAAGCTCTGGTAGTAGCAGCTAGCTAAGTTGGGGTAGCTATAGCAACTCGCGGCTAAACAGGCAAATGTTGTATAATTGATGTGTGGGGGGTAGGCCGGGCTAACAGCAGGGCTGTTTCCTGCTTTGTGACTGTGGTGGTAGACGAACCAGGCAGTTCGCCACATAGCAAGCTGAAAAATATATTGAAGCGGGGACAATGTGATGTAACGTTAGCTAGAAGGGCATCTGAAAATTCTCCGGTTGTGTTCTGAAAGTGTATCTCCTGTGTAATCGCATATCAAAGCCACATCGGCGTTCTCTTTGTTTAAACGTTACTTAAAACGAGTGTATGTCGTGGTACCTTTTATTAGAAAGCTAACGTAACTAGCTAGCTAGCTAGTGCTGCGAGGAAATGTCAGTGGGTGAGTTTAGAAGCACTGCAAGATATGAGTAGTAAATTGAGTGAGCTAATGGTGGCTAATTCTACTTCCAGTTAATCAGAATCTTGATATGCTGACAGAATGAGAACAGATTGACAATTGATATGGGCTTTCAACCAAGTTTATTTAACAGAATAAATGGAAGGTTACAAGTGTTATACAATTTAGATGTTCACAGTGTATACTATGTCTTAATAATCTGAATGTACAGACCACTGAATGAGACTTTTTGGCTTTGTGTTGCAAGGCCGGGTTTTTTTTTTTTTTTTTTTTGTTGGATTTGAACTGCTGTGCTGGATCCTGGATTTGTCCGCCCCTGCTTGCCTTCCCTGGAGAGCTACAGCGGCGCGCGGACTGGCGAGCCACCCATGTAAGGGGCGACATGGCTCAGGAGGTAAGAGTGATTGTCTGGCAGTCGGAGGGTTGCCGGTTCAAACCTCGGCCTGGGCGCGTCAAAGTGTCCTTGAGCCAAGACACCTAACCCCTAACTGCTCTGGCGAATGAGAGGCATCAATTGTAAAGCGCTTTGGATAAAAGCGCTATATAAATGCAGTCCATTTATGTGATCGACCTGCAATTTTAAAGAGAAGGAAAGAGTTCAATTGTCCCTTCTACAATGGTGGTAGGGACAAGTGTTTGAATTCTACAAACTGGAACTCAGCAACAAGTGGTCCAACAACCACACGGACTAAAACTGATTTGCAGTTAGTGTTTTAGAAAAGTGTTTTGGTGTTACAGTGTGATAAGTTTTCCTTTGCATAGGTACTTTCAGTAGTACTACACAAGGGTTTTTTGGTTTCAAATAAAACTGTTGGTTTTTAAAATAAAAGCCCTAAAGTCTAATTAGTGACAAATTATACTAAAACCAAACAACTAATAATAGGGATTAACCGAAACACATCAAAGAAATACTAAAAGTATGGTTAAGGTATAGAAATGGGGAAAAAATAGTCAAAAATTAGTGGAACCAGAGAAAATATAAATACTGACACAAAGTAAAAGGTTTTGGGACCAACTTGTACACTTTGGCACGGCGCAGGTCTGTCACCACAGGGGGCAAAGCCAAACACAGGCCCTGCAGATAGCTATGGCTGCACAATAGTGAAGTCCAAGGCTGTTCTGACCCGAAGCAATACCAGTGTGGCAGCTCCATATGTTCTGCTGGTGCTGATGGCTCACTTCAAACAGCAGAGTGATGCGCTGATACTGGAAAACAGATGTAAGTATAAAAAGCCATTTCATTGCTCTCTGTGATTTCCTGTAAACAAATTAAAGTAAATATACAGTGCAGTCTGTATGTGTTTGGACAGAGACACATTTTTTTGTTGTTTTCATTCTGTTCTCCAACAAACAAACAGTTGACATAAAACAGTCACAATGTGGTTAAAGTGCAGACTTTCAGCTTTGATTTGACCATATTTACATCCATATCAAGTGACGTTGTAGGAATTACAGCCCTTTTTAAATACATAGTCCCCCCCCAATTTTAGGGGCTCAAAAATAATTGGACCAAATTAACATTAATCATAGATTAAATGTGTCATTTTTTATACTTGGTTGCATATCCTTTGCATGCCATGACTTCCTGATGTCCGGACCTATCAACACCATCAGAGTCTGGATATCTTATTTTCAGGTTGTCCTACAAGCGATACTAAAACTCTTTGCATTTGAATGGATCTCTATGGGAATTGTTGGGGGGTTACTAAACATGACCACTTTCATTCACGGACAGTGGCGCAATCATAAATGGAAATCCAGGAATCCAGCTATATCTCTTTACAAATAACAATATTTGGGGTTCCTATATGATGTAGTGGTTTTTCAAAGTCAACATGGTTTACCAGATACCAATGAAACATATCAGACTAACAAGGACCCAAAGGTGCTCAATTGAATTTTTGAAGTTGCTCAGCACTCCCCATTCAAACATCAAGGCACTCATGTTGGCTAATTCACTGATTTTACAGTTATTGATGACATATCTTTCTATGTTGCGGTTAAATATATGTTTAATACCTGTCAATTTGTTTTTCTCTTTTTGTGATGGTCATAATTTAGAAGCAGAAACAACAAATTTTGCTCAGAGGGGGGTGTACTCATTTGCAACATGGCTTTTTTAAATGTTGGTTAAAAAAAAAAACATGCTTTCCTGTTTAGCATTGCAGTATTGCGTGTTGCTGAAACACTGCTAATATAGGAACCCCAATCTTTTTTATTTGTAAAAGCGATAAAGCTGGATTTCCATTTTTCAGAGAGGGTGTACTCCTTCATTGATGTGCACTGTAACATTGCTGTGTGTCCCAAGCATGGTGCCCTAAAATTGGGGGGATTATGTATAAAAAGGGCTGTAATTCATACACTGTTCACCCGGTATGGATGTAAATACCCTTTTTTATTACCAAATCTCAAATTGTGGAGTACAGAGGCAAATCAATAAATGATGGGTCTTTGTCCCAAACATTATGGAGGACACTGTCATTCCTAATAATATTTAAATGTGTTTAATTTCATATCGTGTTGTTCTCCTGCAGGTTTCTGCCTCTGCTGCTTGACTTTGCCTGACAGTCCTCGATTGATTGTTCTCGGTATGCATGTGTATGTTTTAATTAACTTTTCCTTGAGCATGTGGCCCACACCACAGGCCTTCCCTGTCCTCACTGCTATGCTATGTGTCAACCCCATCCCAACCTGTTCTCTCCCTACAGAACTGGCTTCCGCAGGCGAGGCCCCCCGCGGCGACGGAACCTCTCCAACCTTCGCTATCCCTCACTGACCCCCCCCTGTGACGACTTCACGGTCGCAGGAGGGCTATGGAACTGCCAGTCTGCTACGCGGAAGGCTGACTTCATTTCGGCCTACGCGTCCCTCTTCTCTCTACGTTTCCTTGCCCTCACTGAGACCTGGATCACACCAGGCAACACTGCAACCCCTGCAGCCTCTCCTCCTCCTTCTCCTTTCTCTCACGCCCCCCGCCCGTCTGGCCGTGGTGGGGGCACAGGTTTGCTGATCTCCCCCTCCTGGAAATTCTCTGTTCTCCCGCTACCGAATGCATGAGCTTCTTCGTTCACTGTGGAGCCCAAGCGTTCCTTTTATTTGCCCCAGGCATTAAAAGTCCTTAAATGTTAGGCTGCGTGTGCACAAAACGCCTGCGAGGGCATGCATTTCTTAGAATGAATGTCAATATTACTAGTAATAGCGGTGGTGCTTGATTATTGGCGAATTTGACGGATGATGCACACACCTGCTGCCGAATGCAGGAGCGTATGCATCCTAGGTCCCACACCCCCAAATTCCTCGTCAACACACTTTCCCTCACGTCACATCCTTACTAGGTTTAGACTTCCAACTACTCTCAGTAAAGCAATACAATGCCTCCTCCTAGTGGTCAGAATACACTCAACCTGTAACATCTATTATTGAACACAACAAATGTAATGCCAAAAAACGTATGGTAGCTTTACACATGGTATAAACTAATTGCATGCCATGAAACGAGAAGGAACTATTTTTTTTTTCTTGATAAAATCATTGTTTTTCATGGAACTAACGACCAGAGGTTTTTGCTTAACAACGGGTGCAAATGGAACTGCCAACCAGAGTGTCTGCATAACGACGGTCCAATTAGAACTACGAACCAGAGTTTTGCTTGACACAACGGCAAATAATATGCCCAAACGCCCGCAGAAGAACATTTCACTTTCAGCTGATTAAATCTATAAAAATCAATAAATATAAAAAAAAACCATATATATAGTCATTGTTGGTACACGGTATAAAATTGATGTGAAATTACAGGGAAATTCCTACAGTAACCTGCTGTTTTATTGATATACAGCACATTGCAGGGGACAGAACAGCATTGTGGGCGTTTTGCTCTTAACTGCATATCACCGTTTGAATTTGCAGTAATTAACTGGAAATTGCAAAGGATATTGGGAGGTTAGTAGTGGCGGCAGAGAATTTGCTAACAAAGCATGCCAAGTTTCGAGTGTCACACCTAATAGGCTAGGGCGAATTTAAAAGTAATTATATTACAATTTGTTCGTTTTTTATTTCCAACAGAATACGTTGATCTGTATTTCACATTAATCTTCTTGTTCTTTTCCAAGGCAACCCTGTATTTCGAATTTTTTTGTTGCAGCTGGCTAGAGAGTCGCTGGATTGCGCAGGTAGGCTACGTGCGTTTCGAATTCATTAAACTAGTTAGTATCATAACGGCCAATCATTCGCCAGCGATAGCTTAGTATGAAAGCATGTTTCCATGTCAGTATTGTGGTCACCAATGCTTAACGAGTATATCTTATTTCACTGCCGTAGTACCAGTTAGCTTGGGTGTGTTCAGAAACGATAACATTAAACGTAGTTGTAATACAAAAAAATACGAAAATGAGGTTGCGAAGTAGCTAGCTTCATGTGATTTAAAGCTCTGGTAGTAGCAGCTAGCTAAGTTGGGTAGCTATAGCAACTCGCGGCTAAACAGGCAAATGTGTATAATTGATGTGTGGGGGGTAGGCCGGGCTAACAGCAGGGCTGTTTCCTGCTTTGTGACTGTGGTGGTAGACGAACCAGGCAGTTCGCCACATAGCAAGCTGAAAATATATTGAAGCGGGGACAATGTGATGTAACGTTAGCTAGAAGGGCATCTGAAAATTCTCCGGTTGTGTTCTGAAAGTGTATCTCCTGTGTAATCGCATATCAAAGCCACATCGGCGTTCTCTTTGTTTAACGTTACTTAAAACGAGTGTATGTCGTGGTACCTTTTATTAGAAAGCTAACGTAACTAGCTAGCTAGCTAGTGCTGCGAGGAAATGTCAGTGGGTGAGTTTAGAAGCACTGCAAGATATGAGTAGTAAATTGAGTGAGCTAATGGTGGCTAATTCTACTTCCAGTTAATCAGAATCTTGATATGCTGACAGAATGAGAACAGATTGACAATTGATATGGGCTTTCACCAAGTTTATTTAACAGAATAAATGGAAGGTTACAAGTGTTATACAATTTAGATGTTCACAGTGTATACTATGTCTTAATAATCTGAATGTACAGACCACTGATGAGACTTTTGGCTTTGTGTTGCAAGGCCGGGTTTTTTTTTTTTTTTTTTTTTGTTGTTGGATTTGAACTGCTGTGCTGGATCCTGGATTTGTCCGCCCCTGCTTGCCTTCCCTGGAGAGCTACAGCGGCGCGCGGACTGGCGAGCCACCCATGTAAGGGGCGACATGGCTCAGGAGGTAAGAGTGATTGTCTGGCAGTCGGAGGGTTGCCGGTTCAAACCTCGGCCTGGGCGCGTCAAAGTGTCCTTGAGCAAGACACCTAACCCCTAACTGCTCTGGCGAATGAGAGGCATCAATTGTAAAGCGCTTTGGATAAAAGCGCTATATAAATGCAGTCCATTTATGTGATCGACCTGCAATTTTAAAGAGAAGGAAAGAGTTCAATTGTCCCTTCTACAATGGTGGTAGGACAAGTGTTTTGAATTCTACAAACTGGAACTCAGCAACAAGTGGTCCAACAACCACACGGACTAAACTGATTTGCAGTTAGTGTTTTAGAAAAGTGTTTTTGGTGTTACAGTGTGATAAGTTTCCTTTGCATAGGTACTTTCAGTAGTACTACACAAGGGTTTTTGGTTTCAAAATAAAACTGTTGGTTTTAAAATAAAAGCCCTAAAGTCTAATTAGTGACAAATTATACTAAAACCAAACAACTAATAATAGGGATTAACCGAAACACATCAAAGAAATACTAAAAGTATGGTTAAGGTATAGAAATGGGAAAATAGTCAAAAATTAGTGGAACCAGAGAAAATATAAATACTGACACAAAGTAAAAGGTTTTGGGACCAACTTGTACACTTTGGCACGGCGCAGGTCTGTCACCACAGGGGCAAAGCCAACACAGGCCCTGCAGATAGCTATGGCTGCACAATAGTGAAGTCAAGGCTGTTCTGACCCGAAGCAATACCAGTGTGGCAGCTCCATATGTTCTGCTGGTGCTGATGGCTCACTTCAAACAGCAGAGTGATGCGCTGATACTGGAAACAGATGTAAGTATAAAGCCATTTCATTGCTCTCTGTGATTTCCTGTAAACAAATTAAAGTAAATATACAGTGCAGTCTGTATGTGTTTGGGACAGAGACACATTTTTTTGTTGTTTTCATTCTGTTCTCCAACAAACAAACAGTTGACATAAAACAGTCACAATGTGGTTAAAGTGCAGACTTTCAGCTTTGATTTGACCATATTTACATCCATATCAAGTGAACGTTTGTAGGAATTACAGCCCTTTTTATACATAGTCCCCCCAATTTTAGGGGCTCAAAAATAATTGGACAAATTAACATAATCATAGATTAAATTGTCATTTTTTTATACTTGGTTGCATATCCTTTGCATGCCATGACTTCCTGATGTCCGTGACCTATCAACACCATCAGAGTCTGGATATCTTATTTTCAGGTTGTCCTACAAGCGATACTAAAACTCTTTGCATTTGAATGGATCTCTATGGGAATTGGGGGGTACTAAACATGACCACTTTCATTCACGGACAGTGCGCATCATAAATGGAAATCCAGGAAATCCAGCTATAATCTCTTTACAAATAACAATATTTGGGGTTCCTATATGATGTAGTGTTTCAGCAACACTGGTTTACCAGATACCAATGAAACATATCAAGACTAACAAGGACCCAAAGGTGCTCAATTGAATTTTGAAGTTGCTCAGCACTCCCCATCAAACATCAAGGCACTCAATGTTGGCTAATTCACTGATTTTTACAGTTATTGATGACATATCTTTCTATGTTGCGGTTAAATATATGTTTAATACCTGTCAATTTTGTTTTCTTTTTTGTGATGGTCATAATTTAGAAGCAGAAACAAATTTTGCTCAGAGGGGGTGTACTCATTTGCAACATGGCTTTTTTAAATGTTGGTTAAAAAAAACATGCTTTCCTGTTTAGCATTGCAGTATTGCAGTGTTGCTGAAACACTGCATAATATAGGAACCCCAAATCTTTTTTATTTGTAAAGCGATAAAGCTGGATTTCCATTTTTCAGAGAGGGTGTACTCCTTCATGATGTGCACTGTAACATTGCTGTGTCCCAAGCATGGTGCCCTAAAATTGGGGGGATTATGTATAAAAAGGGCTGTAATTCATACACTGTTCACCCGGTATGGATGTAAATACCCTTTTTTATTACAAATCTCAAATTGTGGAGTACAGAGGCAAATCAATAAATGATGGGTCTTTGTCCCAAACATTATGGAGGACACTGTATTCCTAATAATATTTAAATGTGTTTAATTTCATATCGTTTGTTCTCTGCAGGTTTCTGCCTCTGCTGCTTGACTTTGCCTGACAGTCCTCGATTGATTGTTCTCGGTATGCATGTGTATGTTTATTTAACTTTTCCTTGAGCATGTGGCCACACCACAGGCCTTCCCTGTCCTCACTGCTATGCTATGTGTCAACCCCATCCCAACCTGTTCTCTCCCCTACAGAACTGGCTTCCGCAGGCGAGGCCCCCCGCGGCGACGGAACCTCTCCAACCTTCGCTATCCCTCACTGACCCCCCTGTGACGACTTCACGGTCGCAGGAGGGCTATGGAACTGCCAGTCTGCTACGCGGAAGGCTGACTTCATTTCGGCCTACGCGTCCCTCTTCTCTCTACGTTTCCTTGCCCTCACTGAGACCTGGATCACACCAGGCAACACTGCAACCCCTGCAGCCCTCTCCTCCTCCTTCTCCTTCTCTCACGCCCCCCGCCCGTCTGGCCGTGGTGGGGGCACAGGTTTGCTGATCTCCCCCTCCTGGAAATTCTCTGTTCTCCCGCTAACCGAATGCATGAGCTTCTTCGTTCACTGTGGAGCCCAAGCGTTCCTTTTATTTGCCCCAGGCATTTAAAAGTCCTTAAATGTTAGGCTGCGTGTGCACAAAACGCCTGCGAGGGCATGCATTTCTTAGAATGAATGTCAATATTACTAGTAATAGCGGTGGTGCTTGATTATTGGCGAATTTGACGGATGATGCACACACCTGCTGCCGAATGCAGGAGCGTATGCATCCTACCCCAAATTCCTCGTCAACACACTTTCCCTCACGTCACATCCTTACTAGGTTTAGACTTCCAACTACTCTCAGTAAAGCAATACAATGCCTCCTCCTAGTGGTCAGAATACACTCAACCTGTAACATCTATTATTGAACACAACAAATGTAATGCCAAAAAACGTATGGTAGCTTTACACATGGTATAAACTAATTGCATGCCATGAAACGAGAAGGAACTATTTTTTTCTTGATAAAATCATTGTTTTCATGGAACTAACGACCAGAGGTTTTTGCTTAACAACGGTGCAAATGGAACTGCCAACCAGAGTGTCTGCATAACGACGGTCCAATTAGAACTACGAACCAGAGTTTTGCTTGACACAACGGCAAAATAATATGCCCAAACGCCCGCAGAAGAACATTTCACTTTCAGCTGATTAAATCTATAAAAATCAATAAATATAAAAAAAACCATATATATAGTCATTGTTGGTACACGGTATAAAATTGATGTGAAATTACAGGAAAATTCCTACAGTAACCTGCTGTTTTATTGATATACAGCACATTGCAGGGGACAGAACAGCATTGTGGGCGTTTTGCTCTTAACTGCATATCACCGTTTGAATTTGCAGTAATTAACTGGAAATTGCAAAGGATATTGGGAGGTTAGTAGTGGCGGCAGAGAATTTGCTAACAAAGCAATGCCAAGTTTCGAGTGTCACACCTAATAGGCTACGCGAATTTAAAAGTAATTATATTACAATTTGTTCGTTTTTTATTTCCAACAGAATACGTTGATCTGTATTTCACATTAATCTTCTTGTTCTTTTCCAAGGCAACCCTGTATTTCGAATATTTTTTGTTGCAGCTGGCTAGAGAGTCGCTGGATTGCGCAGGTAGGCTACGTGCGTTTCGAATTCATTAAACTAGTTAGTATCATAACGGCCAATCATTCGCCAGCGATAGCTTAGTATGAAAGCATGTTTCCATGTCAGTATTGTGGTCACCAATGCTTAACGAAGTATATCTTATTTCACTGCCGTAGTACCAGTTAGCTTGGGTGTGTTCAGAAACGATAACATTAAACGTAGTTGTAATACAAAAAAAATACGAAAATGAAGGTTGCGAAGTAGCTAGCTTCATGTGATTTAAAGCTCTGGTAGTAGCAGCTAGCTAAGTTGGGTAGCTATAGCAACTCGCGGCTAAACAGGCAAATGTGTATAATTGATGTGTGGGGGGTAGGCCGGGCTAACAGCAGGGCTGTTTCCTGCTTTGTGACTGTGGTGGTAGACGAACCAGGCAGTTCGCCACATAGCAAGCTGAAAATATATTGAAGCGGGGACAATGTGATGTAACGTTAGCTAGAAGGGCATCTGAAAATTCTCCGGTTGTGTTCTGAAAGTGTATCTCCTGTGTAATCGCATATCAAAGCCACATCGGCGTTCTCTTTGTTTAACGTTACTTAAAACGAGTGTATGTCGTGGTACCTTTTATTAGAAAGCTAACGTAACTAGCTAGCTAGCTAGTGCTGCGAGGAAATGTCAGTGGGTGAGTTTAGAAGCACTGCAAGATATGAGTAGTAAATTGAGTGAGCTAATGGTGGCTAATTCTACTTCCAGTTAATCAGAATCTTGATATGCTGACAGAATGAGAACAGATTGACAATTGATATGGGCTTTCACCAAGTTTATTTAACAGAATAAATGGAAGGTTACAAGTGTTATACAATTTAGATGTTCACAGTGTATACTATGTCTTAATAATCTGAATGTACAGACCACTGATGAGACTTTTGGCTTTGTGTTGCAAGGCCGGGTTTTTTTTTTTTTTTTTTTTTGTTGTTGTTGGATTTGAACTGCTGTGCTGGATCCTGGATTTGTCCGCCCCTGCTTGCCTTCCCTGGAGAGCTACAGCGGCGCGCGGACTGGCGAGCCACCCATGTAAGGGGCGACATGGCTCAGGAGGTAAGAGTGATTGTCTGGCAGTCGGAGGGTTGCCGGTTCAAACCTCGGCCTGGGCGCGTCAAAGTGTCCTTGAGCAAGACACCTAACCCCTAACTGCTCTGGCGAATGAGAGGCATCAATTGTAAAGCGCTTTGGATAAAAGCGCTATATAAATGCAGTCCATTTATGTGATCGACCTGCAATTTTAAAGAGAAGGAAAGAGTTCAATTGTCCCTTCTACAATGGTGGTAGGACAAGTGTTTGAATTCTACAAACTGGAACTCAGCAACAAGTGGTCCAACAACCACACGGACTAAACTGATTTGCAGTTAGTGTTTTAGAAAAGTGTTTTGGTGTTACAGTGTGATAAGTTTCCTTTGCATAGGTACTTTCAGTAGTACTACACAAGGGTTTTTTGGTTTCAAAATAAAACTGTTGGTTTTAAAATAAAAGCCCTAAAGTCTAATTAGTGACAAATTATACTAAAACCAAACAACTAATAATAGGGATTAACCGAAACACATCAAAGAAATACTAAAAGTATGGTTAAGGTATAGAAATGGGAAAATAGTCAAAAATTAGTGGAACCAGAGAAAATATAAATACTGACACAAAGTAAAAGGTTTTGGGACCAACTTGTACACTTTGGCACGGCGCAGGTCTGTCACCACAGGGGCAAAGCCAAACACAGGCCCTGCAGATAGCTATGGCTGCACAATAGTGAAGTCAAGGCTGTTCTGACCCGAAGCAATACCAGTGTGGCAGCTCCATATGTTCTGCTGGTGCTGATGGCTCACTTCAAACAGCAGAGTGATGCGCTGATACTGGAAACAGATGTAAGTATAAAGCCATTTCATTGCTCTCTGTGATTTCCTGTAAACAAATTAAAGTAAATATACAGTGCAGTCTGTATGTGTTTGGACAGAGACACATTTTTTTGTTGTTTTCATTCTGTTCTCCAACAAACAAACAGTTGACATAAAACAGTCACAATGTGGTTAAAGTGCAGACTTTCAGCTTTGATTTGACCATATTTACATCCATATCAAGTGAACGTTGTAGGAATTACAGCCCTTTTTATACATAGTCCCCCCAATTTTAGGGGCTCAAAAATAATTGGACAAATTAACATAATCATAGATTAAATTGTCATTTTTTTATACTTGGTTGCATATCCTTTGCATGCCATGACTTCCTGATGTCCGTGACCTATCAACACCATCAGAGTCTGGATATCTTATTTTCAGGTTGTCCTACAAGCGATACTAAAACTCTTTGCATTTGAATGGATCTCTATGGGAATTGGGGGGTACTAAACATGACCACTTTCATTCACGGACAGTGCGCATCATAAATGGAAATCCAGGAAATCCAGCTATATCTCTTTACAAATAACAATATTTGGGGTTCCTATATGATGTAGTGTTTCAGCAACACTGGTTTACCAGATACCAATGAAACATATCAAGACTAACAAGGACCCAAAGGTGCTCAATTGAATTTTGAAGTTGCTCAGCACTCCCCATCAAACATCAAGGCACTCAATGTTGGCTAATTCACTGATTTTACAGTTATTGATGACATATCTTTCTATGTTGCGGTTAAATATATGTTTAATACCTGTCAATTTTGTTTTCTTTTTTGTGATGGTCATAATTTAGAAGCAGAAACAAATTTTGCTCAGAGGGGGTGTACTCATTTGCAACATGGCTTTTTTTAAATGTTGGTTAAAAAAAACATGCTTTCCTGTTTAGCATTGCAGTATTGCAGTGTTGCTGAAACACTGCATAATATAGGAACCCCAAATCTTTTTTATTTGTAAAGCGATAAAGCTGGATTTCCATTTTTCAGAGAGGGTGTACTCCTTCATGATGTGCACTGTAACATTGCTGTGTCCCAAGCATGGTGCCCTAAAATTGGGGGGATTATGTATAAAAAGGGCTGTAATTCATACACTGTTCACCCGGTATGGATGTAAATACCCTTTTTTATTACAAATCTCAAATTGTGGAGGACAGAGGCAAATCAATAAATGATGGGTCTTTGTCCCAAACATTATGGAGGACACTGTATTCCTAATAATATTTAAATGTGTTTAATTTCATATCGTTTGTTCTCTGCAGGTTTCTGCCTCTGCTGCTTGACTTTGCCTGACAGTCCTCGATTGATTGTTCTCGGTATGCATGTGTATGTTTAATTTAACTTTTCCTTGAGCATGTGGCCACACCACAGGCCTTCCCTGTCCTCACTGCTATGCTATGTGTCAACCCCATCCCAACCTGTTCTCTCCCCTACAGAACTGGCTTCCGCAGGCGAGGCCCCCCGCGGCGACGGAACCTCTCCAACCTTCGCTATCCCTCACTGACCCCCCTGTGACGACTTCACGGTCGCAGGAGGGCTATGGAACTGCCAGTCTGCTACGCGGAAGGCTGACTTCATTTCGGCCTACGCGTCCCTCTTCTCTCTACGTTTCCTTGCCCTCACTGAGACCTGGATCACACCAGGCAACACTGCAACCCCTGCAGCCCTCTCCTCCTCCTTCTCCTTCTCTCACGCCCCCCGCCCGTCTGGCCGTGGTGGGGGCACAGGTTTGCTGATCTCCCCCTCCTGGAAATTCTCTGTTCTCCCGCTACCGAATGCATGAGCTTCTTCGTTCACTGTGGAGCCCAAGCGTTCCTTTTATTTGCCCCAGGCATTTAAAAGTCCTTAAATGTTAGGCTGCGTGTGCACAAAACGCCTGCGAGGGCATGCATTTCTTAGAATGAATGTCAATATTACTAGTAATAGCGGTGGTGCTTGATTATTGGCGAATTTGACGGATGATGCACACACCTGCTGCCGAATGCAGGAGCGTATGCATCCTACCCCAAATTCCTCGTCAACACACTTTCCCTCACGTCACATCCTTACTAGGTTTAGACTTCCAACTACTCTCAGTAAAGCAATACAATGCCTCCTCCTAGTGGTCAGAATACACTCAACCTGTAACATCTATTATTGAACACAACAAATGTAATGCCAAAAAACGTATGGTAGCTTTACACATGGTATAAACTAATTGCATGCCATGAAACGAGAAGGAACTATTTTTTTCTTGATAAAATCATTGTTTTCATGGAACTAACGACCAGAGGTTTTTGCTTAACAACGGTGCAAATGGAACTGCCAACCAGAGTGTCTGCATAACGACGGTCCAATTAGAACTACGAACCAGAGTTTTGCTTGACACAACGGCAAAATAATATGCCCAAACGCCCGCAGAAGAACATTTCACTTTCAGCTGATTAAATCTATAAAAATCAATAAATATAAAAAAAAAACCATATATATAGTCATTGTTGGTACACGGTATAAAATTGATGTGAAATTACAGGGAAATTCCTACAGTAACCTGCTGTTTTATTGATATACAGCACATTGCAGGGGACAGAACAGCATTGTGGGCGTTTTGCTCTTAACTGCATATCACCGTTTGAATTTGCAGTAATTAACTGGAAATTGCAAAGGATATTGGGAGGTTAGTAGTGGCGGCAGAGAATTTGCTAACAAAGCAATGCCAAGTTTCGAGTGTCACACCTAATAGGCTACGCGAATTTAAAAGTAATTATATTACAATTTGTTCGTTTTTTATTTCCAACAGAATACGTTGATCTGTATTTCACATTAATCTTCTTGTTCTTTTCCAAGGCAACCCTGTATTTCGAATATTTTTTGTTGCAGCTGGCTAGAGAGTCGCTGGATTGCGCAGGTAGGCTACGTGCGTTTCGAATTCATTAAACTAGTTAGTATCATAACGGCCAATCATTCGCCAGCGATAGCTTAGTATGAAAGCATGTTTCCATGTCAGTATTGTGGTCACCAATGCTTAACGAAGTATATCTTATTTCACTGCCGTAGTACCAGTTAGCTTGGGTGTGTTCAGAAACGATAACATTAAACGTAGTTGTAATACAAAAAAATACGAAAATGAAGGTTGCGAAGTAGCTAGCTTCATGTGATTTAAAGCTCTGGTAGTAGCAGCTAGCTAAGTTGGGTAGCTATAGCAACTCGCGGCTAAACAGGCAAATGTGTATAATTGATGTGTGGGGGGTAGGCCGGGCTAACAGCAGGGCTGTTTCCTGCTTTGTGACTGTGGTGGTAGACGAACCAGGCAGTTCGCCACATAGCAAGCTGAAAATATATTGAAGCGGGGACAATGTGATGTAACGTTAGCTAGAAGGGCATCTGAAAATTCTCCGGTTGTGTTCTGAAAGTGTATCTCCTGTGTAATCGCATATCAAAGCCACATCGGCGTTCTCTTTGTTTAACGTTACTTAAAACGAGTGTATGTCGTGGTACCTTTTATTAGAAAGCTAACGTAACTAGCTAGCTAGCTAGTGCTGCGAGGAAATGTCAGTGGGTGAGTTTAGAAGCACTGCAAGATATGAGTAGTAAATTGAGTGAGCTAATGGTGGCTAATTCTACTTCCAGTTAATCAGAATCTTGATATGCTGACAGAATGAGAACAGATTGACAATTGATATGGGCTTTCACCAAGTTTATTTAACAGAATAAATGGAAGGTTACAAGTGTTATACAATTTAGATGTTCACAGTGTATACTATGTCTTAATAATCTGAATGTACAGACCACTGATGAGACTTTTGGCTTTGTGTTGCAAGGCCGGGTTTTTTTTTTTTTTTTTTTTTGTTGTTGTTGGATTTGAACTGCTGTGCTGGATCCTGGATTTGTCCGCCCCTGCTTGCCTTCCCTGGAGAGCTACAGCGGCGCGCGGACTGGCGAGCCACCCATGTAAGGGGCGACATGGCTCAGGAGGTAAGAGTGATTGTCTGGCAGTCGGAGGGTTGCCGGTTCAAACCTCGGCCTGGGCGCGTCAAAGTGTCCTTGAGCAAGACACCTAACCCCTAACTGCTCTGGCGAATGAGAGGCATCAATTGTAAAGCGCTTTGGATAAAAGCGCTATATAAATGCAGTCCATTTATGTGATCGACCTGCAATTTTAAAGAGAAGGAAAGAGTTCAATTGTCCCTTCTACAATGGTGGTAGGACAAGTGTTTGAATTCTACAAACTGGAACTCAGCAACAAGTGGTCCAACAACCACACGGACTAAACTGATTTGCAGTTAGTGTTTTAGAAAAGTGTTTTGGTGTTACAGTGTGATAAGTTTCCTTTGCATAGGTACTTTCAGTAGTACTACACAAGGGTTTTTGGTTTCAAAATAAAACTGTTGGTTTTAAAATAAAAGCCCTAAAGTCTAATTAGTGACAAATTATACTAAAACCAAACAACTAATAATAGGGATTAACCGAAACACATCAAAGAAATACTAAAAGTATGGTTAAGGTATAGAAATGGGAAAATAGTCAAAAATTAGTGGAACCAGAGAAAATATAAATACTGACACAAAGTAAAAGGTTTTGGGACCAACTTGTACACTTTGGCACGGCGCAGGTCTGTCACCACAGGGGCAAAGCCAAACACAGGCCCTGCAGATAGCTATGGCTGCACAATAGTGAAGTCAAGGCTGTTCTGACCCGAAGCAATACCAGTGTGGCAGCTCCATATGTTCTGCTGGTGCTGATGGCTCACTTCAAACAGCAGAGTGATGCGCTGATACTGGAAACAGATGTAAGTATAAAGCCATTTCATTGCTCTCTGTGATTTCCTGTAAACAAATTAAAGTAAATATACAGTGCAGTCTGTATGTGTTTGGACAGAGACACATTTTTTTGTTGTTTTCATTCTGTTCTCCAACAAACAAACAGTTGACATAAAACAGTCACAATGTGGTTAAAGTGCAGACTTTCAGCTTTGATTTGACCATATTTACATCCATATCAAGTGAACGTTGTAGGAATTACAGCCCTTTTTATACATAGTCCCCCCAATTTTAGGGGCTCAAAAATAATTGGACAAATTAACATAATCATAGATTAAATTGTCATTTTTTTATACTTGGTTGCATATCCTTTGCATGCCATGACTTCCTGATGTCCGTGACCTATCAACACCATCAGAGTCTGGATATCTTATTTTCAGGTTGTCCTACAAGCGATACTAAAACTCTTTGCATTTGAATGGATCTCTATGGGAATTGGGGGGTACTAAACATGACCACTTTCATTCACGGACAGTGCGCATCATAAATGGAAATCCAGGAAATCCAGCTATATCTCTTTACAAATAACAATATTTGGGGTTCCTATATGATGTAGTGTTTCAGCAACACTGGTTTACCAGATACCAATGAAACATATCAAGACTAACAAGGACCCAAAGGTGCTCAATTGAATTTTGAAGTTGCTCAGCACTCCCCATCAAACATCAAGGCACTCAATGTTGGCTAATTCACTGATTTTACAGTTATTGATGACATATCTTTCTATGTTGCGGTTAAATATATGTTTAATACCTGTCAATTTTGTTTTCTTTTTTGTGATGGTCATAATTTAGAAGCAGAAACAAATTTTGCTCAGAGGGGGTGTACTCATTTGCAACATGGCTTTTTTTAAATGTTGGTTAAAAAAAACATGCTTTCCTGTTTAGCATTGCAGTATTGCAGTGTTGCTGAAACACTGCATAATATAGGAACCCCAAATCTTTTTTATTTGTAAAGCGATAAAGCTGGATTTCCATTTTTCAGAGAGGGTGTACTCCTTCATGATGTGCACTGTAACATTGCTGTGTCCCAAGCATGGTGCCCTAAAATTGGGGGGATTATGTATAAAAAGGGCTGTAATTCATACACTGTTCACCCGGTATGGATGTAAATACCCTTTTTTATTACAAATCTCAAATTGTGGAGTACAGAGGCAAATCAATAAATGATGGGTCTTTGTCCCAAACATTATGGAGGACACTGTATTCCTAATAATATTTAAATGTGTTTAATTTCATATCGTTTGTTCTCTGCAGGTTTCTGCCTCTGCTGCTCCTTGACTTTGCCTGACAGTCCTCGATTGATTGTTCTCGGTATGCATGTGTATGTTTAATTTAACTTTTCCTTGAGCATGTGGCCACACCACAGGCCTTCCCTGTCCTCACTGCTATGCTATGTGTCAACCCCATCCCAACCTGTTCTCTCCCCTACAGAACTGGCTTCCGCAGGCGAGGCCCCCCGCGGCGACGGAACCTCTCCAACCTTCGCTATCCCTCACTGACCCCCCTGTGACGACTTCACGGTCGCAGGAGGGCTATGGAACTGCCAGTCTGCTACGCGGAAGGCTGACTTCATTTCGGCCTACGCGTCCCTCTTCTCTCTACGTTTCCTTGCCCTCACTGAGACCTGGATCACACCAGGCAACACTGCAACCCCTGCAGCCCTCTCCTCCTCCTTCTCCTTCTCTCACGCCCCCCGCCCGTCTGGCCGTGGTGGGGGCACAGGTTTGCTGATCTCCCCCTCCTGGAAATTCTCTGTTCTCCCGCTACCGAATGCATGAGCTTCTTCGTTCACTGTGGAGCCCAAGCGTTCCTTTTATTTGCCCCAGGCATTTAAAAGTCCTTAAATGTTAGGCTGCGTGTGCACAAAACGCCTGCGAGGGCATGCATTTCTTAGAATGAATGTCAATATTACTAGTAATAGCGGTGGTGCTTGATTATTGGCGAATTTGACGGATGATGCACACACCTGCTGCCGAATGCAGGAGCGTATGCATCCTACCCCAAATTCCTCGTCAACACACTTTCCCTCACGTCACATCCTTACTAGGTTTAGACTTCCAACTACTCTCAGTAAAGCAATACAATGCCTCCTCCTAGTGGTCAGAATACACTCAACCTGTAACATCTATTATTGAACACAACAAATGTAATGCCAAAAAACGTATGGTAGCTTTACACATGGTATAAACTAATTGCATGCCATGAAACGAGAAGGAACTATTTTTTTCTTGATAAAATCATTGTTTTCATGGAACTAACGACCAGAGGTTTTTGCTTAACAACGGTGCAAATGGAACTGCCAACCAGAGTGTCTGCATAACGACGGTCCAATTAGAACTACGAACCAGAGTTTTGCTTGACACAACGGCAAAATAATATGCCCAAACGCCCGCAGAAGAACATTTCACTTTCAGCTGATTAAATCTATAAAAATCAATAAATATAAAAAAAAACCATATATATAGTCATTGTTGGTACACGGTATAAAATTGATGTGAAATTACAGGGAAATTCCTACAGTAACCTGCTGTTTTATTGATATACAGCACATTGCAGGGGACAGAACAGCATTGTGGGCGTTTTGCTCTTAACTGCATATCACCGTTTGAATTTGCAGTAATTAACTGGAAATTGCAAAGGATATTGGGAGGTTAGTAGTGGCGGCAGAGAATTTGCTAACAAAGCAATGCCAAGTTTCGAGTGTCACACCTAATAGGCTAGGCGAATTTAAAAGTAATTATATTACAATTTGTTCGTTTTTTATTTCCAACAGAATACGTTGATCTGTATTTCACATTAATCTTCTTGTTCTTTTCCAAGGCAACCCTGTATTTCGAATATTTTTTGTTGCAGCTGGCTAGAGAGTCGCTGGATTGCGCAGGTAGGCTACGTGCGTTTCGAATTCATTAAACTAGTTAGTATCATAACGGCCAATCATTCGCCAGCGATAGCTTAGTATGAAAGCATGTTTCCATGTCAGTATTGTGGTCACCAATGCTTAACGAAGTATATCTTATTTCACTGCCGTAGTACCAGTTAGCTTGGGTGTGTTCAGAAACGATAACATTAAACGTAGTTGTAATACAAAAAAATACGAAAATGAAGGTTGCGAAGTAGCTAGCTTCATGTGATTTAAAGCTCTGGTAGTAGCAGCTAGCTAAGTTGGGTAGCTATAGCAACTCGCGGCTAAACAGGCAAATGTGTATAATTGATGTGTGGGGGGTAGGCCGGGCTAACAGCAGGGCTGTTTCCTGCTTTGTGACTGTGGTGGTAGACGAACCAGGCAGTTCGCCACATAGCAAGCTGAAAATATATTGAAGCGGGGACAATGTGATGTAACGTTAGCTAGAAGGGCATCTGAAAATTCTCCGGTTGTGTTCTGAAAGTGTATCTCCTGTGTAATCGCATATCAAAGCCACATCGGCGTTCTCTTTGTTTAACGTTACTTAAAACGAGTGTATGTCGTGGTACCTTTTATTAGAAAGCTAACGTAACTAGCTAGCTAGCTAGTGCTGCGAGGAAATGTCAGTGGGTGAGTTTAGAAGCACTGCAAGATATGAGTAGTAAATTGAGTGAGCTAATGGTGGCTAATTCTACTTCCAGTTAATCAGAATCTTGATATGCTGACAGAATGAGAACAGATTGACAATTGATATGGGCTTTCACCAAGTTTATTTAACAGAATAAATGGAAGGTTACAAGTGTTATACAATTTAGATGTTCACAGTGTATACTATGTCTTAATAATCTGAATGTACAGACCACTGATGAGACTTTTGGCTTTGTGTTGCAAGGCCGGGTTTTTTTTTTTTTTTTTTTGTTGTTGTTGGATTTGAACTGCTGTGCTGGATCCTGGATTTGTCCGCCCCTGCTTGCCTTCCCTGGAGAGCTACAGCGGCGCGCGCGGACTGGCGAGCCACCCATGTAAGGGGCGACATGGCTCAGGAGGTAAGAGTGATTGTCTGGCAGTCGGAGGGTTGCCGGTTCAAACCTCGGCCTGGGCGCGTCAAAGTGTCCTTGAGCAAGACACCTAACCCCTAACTGCTCTGGCGAATGAGAGGCATCAATTGTAAAGCGCTTTGGATAAAAGCGCTATATAAATGCAGTCCATTTATGTGATCGACCTGCAATTTTAAAGAGAAGGAAAGAGTTCAATTGTCCCTTCTACAATGGTGGTAGGACAAGTGTTTGAATTCTACAAACTGGAACTCAGCAACAAGTGGTCCAACAACCACACGGACTAAACTGATTTGCAGTTAGTGTTTTAGAAAAGTGTTTTGGTGTTACAGTGTGATAAGTTTCCTTTGCATAGGTACTTTCAGTAGTACTACACAAGGGTTTTTGGTTTCAAATAAAACTGTTGGTTTTAAAATAAAAGCCCTAAAGTCTAATTAGTGACAAATTATACTAAAACCAAACAACTAATAATAGGGATTAACCGAAACACATCAAAGAAATACTAAAAGTATGGTTAAGGTATAGAAATGGGAAAATAGTCAAAAATTAGTGGAACCAGAGAAAATATAAATACTGACACAAAGTAAAAGGTTTTGGGACCAACTTGTACACTTTGGCACGGCGCAGGTCTGTCACCACAGGGGCAAAGCCAAACACAGGCCCTGCAGATAGCTATGGCTGCACAATAGTGAAGTCAAGGCTGTTCTGACCCGAAGCAATACCAGTGTGGCAGCTCCATATGTTCTGCTGGTGCTGATGGCTCACTTCAAACAGCAGAGTGATGCGCTGATACTGGAAACAGATGTAAGTATAAAGCCATTTCATTGCTCTCTGTGATTTCCTGTAAACAAATTAAAGTAAATATACAGTGCAGTCTGTATGTGTTTGGACAGAGACACATTTTTTTGTTGTTTTCATTCTGTTCTCCAACAAACAAACAGTTGACATAAAACAGTCACAATGTGGTTAAAGTGCAGACTTTCAGCTTTGATTTGACCATATTTACATCCATATCAAGTGAACGTTGTAGGAATTACAGCCCTTTTTATACATAGTCCCCCCCCAATTTTAGGGGCTCAAAAATAATTGGACAAATTAACATAATCATAGATTAAATTGTCATTTTTTTATACTTGGTTGCATATCCTTTGCATGCCATGACTTCCTGATGTCCGTGACCTATCAACACCATCAGAGTCTGGATATCTTATTTTCAGGTTGTCCTACAAGCGATACTAAAACTCTTTGCATTTGAATGGATCTCTATGGGAATTGGGGGGTACTAAACATGACCACTTTCATTCACGGACAGTGCGCATCATAAATGGAAATCCAGGAAATCCAGCTATATCTCTTTACAAATAACAATATTTGGGGTTCCTATATGATGTAGTGTTTCAGCAACACTGGTTTACCAGATACCAATGAAACATATCAAGACTAACAAGGACCCAAAGGTGCTCAATTGAATTTTGAAGTTGCTCAGCACTCCCCATCAAACATCAAGGCACTCAATGTTGGCTAATTCACTGATTTTACAGTTATTGATGACATATCTTTCTATGTTGCGGTTAAATATATGTTTAATACCTGTCAATTTTGTTTTCTTTTTTGTGATGGTCATAATTTAGAAGCAGAAACAAATTTTGCTCAGAGGGGGTGTACTCATTTGCAACATGGCTTTTTTAAATGTTGGTTAAAAAAAACATGCTTTCCTGTTTAGCATTGCAGTATTGCAGTGTTGCTGAAACACTGCATAATATAGGAACCCCAAATCTTTTTTATTTGTAAAGCGATAAAGCTGGATTTCCATTTTTCAGAGAGGGTGTACTCCTTCATGATGTGCACTGTAACATTGCTGTGTCCCAAGCATGGTGCCCTAAAATTGGGGGGATTATGTATAAAAAGGGCTGTAATTCATACACTGTTCACCCGGTATGGATGTAAATACCCTTTTTTATTACAAATCTCAAATTGTGGAGTACAGAGGCAAATCAATAAATGATGGGTCTTTGTCCCAAACATTATGGAGGACACTGTATTCCTAATAATATTTAAATGTGTTTAATTTCATATCGTTTGTTCTCTGCAGGTTTCTGCCTCTGCTGCTTGACTTTGCCTGACAGTCCTCGATTGATTGTTCTCGGTATGCATGTGTATGTTTAATTTAACTTTTCCTTGAGCATGTGGCCACACCACAGGCCTTCCCTGTCCTCACTGCTATGCTATGTGTCAACCCCATCCCAACCTGTTCTCTCCCCTACAGAACTGGCTTCCGCAGGCGAGGCCCCCCGCGGCGACGGAACCTCTCCAACCTTCGCTATCCCTCACTGACCCCCCTGTGACGACTTCACGGTCGCAGGAGGGCTATGGAACTGCCAGTCTGCTACGCGGAAGGCTGACTTCATTTCGGCCTACGCGTCCCTCTTCTCTCTACGTTTCCTTGCCCTCACTGAGACCTGGATCACACCAGGCAACACTGCAACCCCTGCAGCCCTCTCCTCCTCCTTCTCCTTCTCTCACGCCCCCCGCCCGTCTGGCCGTGGTGGGGGCACAGGTTTGCTGATCTCCCCCTCCTGGAAATTCTCTGTTCTCCCGCTACCGAATGCATGAGCTTCTTCGTTCACTGTGGAGCCCAAGCGTTCCTTTTATTTGCCCCAGGCATTTAAAAGTCCTTAAATGTTAGGCTGCGTGTGCACAAAACGCCTGCGAGGGCATGCATTTCTTAGAATGAATGTCAATATTACTAGTAATAGCGGTGGTGCTTGATTATTGGCGAATTTGACGGATGATGCACACACCTGCTGCCGAATGCAGGAGCGTATGCATCCTACCCCAAATTCCTCGTCAACACACTTTCCCTCACGTCACATCCTTACTAGGTTTAGACTTCCAACTACTCTCAGTAAAGCAATACAATGCCTCCTCCTAGTGGTCAGAATACACTCAACCTGTAACATCTATTATTGAACACAACAAATGTAATGCCAAAAAAACGTATGGTAGCTTTACACATGGTATAAACTAATTGCATGCCATGAAACGAGAAGGAACTATTTTTTTCTTGATAAAATCATTGTTTTCATGGAACTAACGACCAGAGGTTTTTGCTTAACAACGGTGCAAATGGAACTGCCAACCAGAGTGTCTGCATAACGACGGTCCAATTAGAACTACGAACCAGAGTTTTGCTTGACACAACGGCAAAATAATATGCCCAAACGCCCGCAGAAGAACATTTCACTTTCAGCTGATTAAATCTATAAAAATCAATAAATATAAAAAAAACCATATATATAGTCATTGTTGGTACACGGTATAAAATTGATGTGAAATTACAGGGAAATTCCTACAGTAACCTGCTGTTTTATTGATATACAGCACATTGCAGGGGACAGAACAGCATTGTGGGCGTTTTGCTCTTAACTGCATATCACCGTTTGAATTTGCAGTAATTAACTGGAAATTGCAAAGGATATTGGGAGGTTAGTAGTGGCGGCAGAGAATTTGCTAACAAGCAATGCCAAGTTTCGAGTGTCACACCTAATAGGCTACGCGAATTTAAAAGTAATTATATTACAATTTGTTCGTTTTTTATTTCCAACAGAATACGTTGATCTGTATTTCACATTAATCTTCTTGTTCTTTTCCAAGGCAACCCTGTATTTCGAATATTTTTTGTTGCAGCTGGCTAGAGAGTCGCTGGATTGCGCAGGTAGGCTACGTGCGTTTCGAATTCATTAAACTAGTTAGTATCATAACGGCCAATCATTCGCCAGCGATAGCTTAGTATGAAAGCATGTTTCCATGTCAGTATTGTGGTCACCAATGCTTAACGAAGTATATCTTATTTCACTGCCGTAGTACCAGTTAGCTTGGGTGTGTTCAGAAACGATAACATTAAACGTAGTTGTAATACAAAAAAATACGAAAATGAAGGTTGCGAAGTAGCTAGCTTCATGTGATTTAAAGCTCTGGTAGTAGCAGCTAGCTAAGTTGGGTAGCTATAGCAACTCGCGGCTAAACAGGCAAATGTGTATAATTGATGTGTGGGGGGTAGGCCGGGCTAACAGCAGGGCTGTTTCCTGCTTTGTGACTGTGGTGGTAGACGAACCAGGCAGTTCGCCACATAGCAAGCTGAAAATATATTGAAGCGGGGACAATGTGATGTAACGTTAGCTAGAAGGGCATCTGAAAATTCTCCGGTTGTGTTCTGAAAGTGTATCTCCTGTGTAATCGCATATCAAAGCCACATCGGCGTTCTCTTTGTTTAACGTTACTTAAAACGAGTGTATGTCGTGGTACCTTTTATTAGAAAGCTAACGTAACTAGCTAGCTAGCTAGTGCTGCGAGGAAATGTCAGTGGGTGAGTTTAGAAGCACTGCAAGATATGAGTAGTAAATTGAGTGAGCTAATGGTGGCTAATTCTACTTCCAGTTAATCAGAATCTTGATATGCTGACAGAATGAGAACAGATTGACAATTGATATGGGCTTTCACCAAGTTTATTTAACAGAATAAATGGAAGGTTACAAGTGTTATACAATTTAGATGTTCACAGTGTATACTATGTCTTAATAATCTGAATGTACAGACCACTGATGAGACTTTTGGCTTTGTGTTGCAAGGCCGGGTTTTTTTTTTTTTTTTTTTTTTTTTTGTTGTTGTTGGATTTGAACTGCTGTGCTGGATCCTGGATTTGTCCGCCCCTGCTTGCCTTCCCTGGAGAGCTACAGCGGCGCGCGGACTGGCGAGCCACCCATGTAAGGGGCGACATGGCTCAGGAGGTAAGAGTGATTGTCTGGCAGTCGGAGGGTTGCCGGTTCAAACCTCGGCCTGGGCGCGTCAAAGTGTCCTTGAGCAAGACACCTAACCCCTAACTGCTCTGGCGAATGAGAGGCATCAATTGTAAAGCGCTTTGGATAAAAGCGCTATATAAATGCAGTCCATTTATGTGATCGACCTGCAATTTTAAAGAGAAGGAAAGAGTTCAATTGTCCCTTCTACAATGGTGGTAGGACAAGTGTTTGAATTCTACAAACTGGAACTCAGCAACAAGTGGTCCAACAACCACACGGACTAAACTGATTTGCAGTTAGTGTTTTAGAAAAGTGTTTTGGTGTTACAGTGTGATAAGTTTCCTTTGCATAGGTACTTTCAGTAGTACTACACAAGGGTTTTTGGTTTCAAAATAAAACTGTTGGTTTTAAAATAAAAGCCCTAAAGTCTAATTAGTGACAAATTATACTAAAACCAAACAACTAATAATAGGGATTAACCGAAACACATCAAAGAAATACTAAAAGTATGGTTAAGGTATAGAAATGGGAAAATAGTCAAAAATTAGTGGAACCAGAGAAAATATAAATACTGACACAAAGTAAAAGGTTTTGGGACCAACTTGTACACTTTGGCACGGCGCAGGTCTGTCACCACAGGGGCAAAGCCAAACACAGGCCCTGCAGATAGCTATGGCTGCACAATAGTGAAGTCAAGGCTGTTCTGACCCGAAGCAATACCAGTGTGGCAGCTCCATATGTTCTGCTGGTGCTGATGGCTCACTTCAAACAGCAGAGTGATGCGCTGATACTGGAAACAGATGTAAGTATAAAGCCATTTCATTGCTCTCTGTGATTTCCTGTAAACAAATTAAAGTAAATATACAGTGCAGTCTGTATGTGTTTGGACAGAGACACATTTTTTTGTTGTTTTCATTCTGTTCTCCAACAAACAAACAGTTGACATAAAACAGTCACAATGTGGTTAAAGTGCAGACTTTCAGCTTTGATTTGACCATATTTACATCCATATCAAGTGAACGTTGTAGGAATTACAGCCCTTTTTATACATAGTCCCCCCAATTTTAGGGGCTCAAAAATAATTGGACAAATTAACATAATCATAGATTAAATTGTCATTTTTTTATACTTGGTTGCATATCCTTTGCATGCCATGACTTCCTGATGTCCGTGACCTATCAACACCATCAGAGTCTGGATATCTTATTTTCAGGTTGTCCTACAAGCGATACTAAAACTCTTTGCATTTGAATGGATCTCTATGGGAATTGGGGGGTACTAAACATGACCACTTTCATTCACGGACAGTGCGCATCATAAATGGAAATCCAGGAAATCCAGCTATATCTCTTTACAAATAACAATATTTGGGGTTCCTATATGATGTAGTGTTTCAGCAACACTGGTTTACCAGATACCAATGAAACATATCAAGACTAACAAGGACCCAAAGGTGCTCAATTGAATTTTGAAGTTGCTCAGCACTCCCCATCAAACATCAAGGCACTCAATGTTGGCTAATTCACTGATTTTACAGTTATTGATGACATATCTTTCTATGTTGCGGTTAAATATATGTTTAATACCTGTCAATTTTGTTTTCTTTTTTGTGATGGTCATAATTTAGAAGCAGAAACAAATTTTGCTCAGAGGGGGTGTACTCATTTGCAACATGGCTTTTTTAAATGTTGGTTAAAAAAAACATGCTTTCCTGTTTAGCATTGCAGTATTGCAGTGTTGCTGAAACACTGCATAATATAGGAACCCCAAATCTTTTTTATTTTGTAAAGCGATAAAGCTGGATTTCCATTTTTCAGAGAGGGTGTACTCCTTCATGATGTGCACTGTAACATTGCTGTGTCCCAAGCATGGTGCCCTAAAATTGGGGGGATTATGTATAAAAAGGGCTGTAATTCATACACTGTTCACCCGGTATGGATGTAAATACCCTTTTTTATTACAAATCTCAAATTGTGGAGTACAGAGGCAAATCAATAAATGATGGGTCTTTGTCCCAAACATTATGGAGGACACTGTATTCCTAATAATATTTAAATGTGTTTAATTTCATATCGTTTGTTCTCTGCAGGTTTCTGCCTCTGCTGCTTGACTTTGCCTGACAGTCCTCGATTGATTGTTCTCGGTATGCATGTGTATGTTTAATTTAACTTTTCCTTGAGCATGTGGCCACACCACAGGCCTTCCCTGTCCTCACTGCTATGCTATGTGTCAACCCCATCCCAACCTGTTCTCTCCCCTACAGAACTGGCTTCCGCAGGCGAGGCCCCCCGCGGCGACGGAACCTCTCCAACCTTCGCTATCCCTCACTGACCCCCCTGTGACGACTTCACGGTCGCAGGAGGGCTATGGAACTGCCAGTCTGCTACGCGGAAGGCTGACTTCATTTCGGCCTACGCGTCCCTCTTCTCTCTACGTTTCCTTGCCCTCACTGAGACCTGGATCACACCAGGCAACACTGCAACCCCTGCAGCCCTCTCCTCCTCCTTCTCCTTCTCTCACGCCCCCCGCCCGTCTGGCCGTGGTGGGGGCACAGGTTTGCTGATCTCCCCCTCCTGGAAATTCTCTGTTCTCCCGCTACCGAATGCATGAGCTTCTTCGTTCACTGTGGAGCCCAAGCGTTCCTTTTATTTGCCCCAGGCATTTAAAAGTCCTTAAATGTTAGGCTGCGTGTGCACAAAACGCCTGCGAGGGCATGCATTTCTTAGAATGAATGTCAATATTACTAGTAATAGCGGTGGTGCTTGATTATTGGCGAATTTGACGGATGATGCACACACCTGCTGCCGAATGCAGGAGCGTATGCATCCTACCCCAAATTCCTCGTCAACACACTTTCCCTCACGTCACATCCTTACTAGGTTTAGACTTCCAACTACTCTCAGTAAAGCAATACAATGCCTCCTCCTAGTGGTCAGAATACACTCAACCTGTAACATCTATTATTGAACACAACAAATGTAATGCCAAAAAAACGTATGGTAGCTTTACACATGGTATAAACTAATTGCATGCCATGAAACGAGAAGGAACTATTTTTTTCTTGATAAAATCATTGTTTTCATGGAACTAACGACCAGAGGTTTTTGCTTAACAACGGTGCAAATGGAACTGCCAACCAGAGTGTCTGCATAACGACGGTCCAATTAGAACTACGAACCAGAGTTTTGCTTGACACAACGGCAAAATAATATGCCCAAACGCCCGCAGAAGAACATTTCACTTTCAGCTGATTAAATCTATAAAAATCAATAAATATAAAAAAAAACCATATATATAGTCATTGTTGGTACACGGTATAAAATTGATGTGAAATTACAGGGAAATTCCTACAGTAACCTGCTGTTTTATTGATATACAGCACATTGCAGGGGACAGAACAGCATTGTGGGCGTTTTGCTCTTAACTGCATATCACCGTTTGAATTTGCAGTAATTAACTGGAAATTGCAAAGGATATTGGGAGGTTAGTAGTGGCGGCAGAGAATTTGCTAACAAAGCAATGCCAAGTTTCGAGTGTCACACCTAATAGGCTACGCGAATTTAAAAGTAATTATATTACAATTTGTTCGTTTTTTATTTCCAACAGAATACGTTGATCTGTATTTCACATTAATCTTCTTGTTCTTTTCCAAGGCAACCCTGTATTTCGAATATTTTTTGTTGCAGCTGGCTAGAGAGTCGCTGGATTGCGCAGGTAGGCTACGTGCGTTTCGAATTCATTAAACTAGTTAGTATCATAACGGCCAATCATTCGCCAGCGATAGCTTAGTATGAAAGCATGTTTCCATGTCAGTATTGTGGTCACCAATGCTTAACGAAGTATATCTTATTTCACTGCCGTAGTACCAGTTAGCTTGGGTGTGTTCAGAAACGATAACATTAAACGTAGTTGTAATACAAAAAAATACGAAAATGAAGGTTGCGAAGTAGCTAGCTTCATGTGATTTAAAGCTCTGGTAGTAGCAGCTAGCTAAGTTGGGTAGCTATAGCAACTCGCGGCTAAACAGGCAAATGTGTATAATTGATGTGTGGGGGGTAGGCCGGGCTAACAGCAGGGCTGTTTCCTGCTTTGTGACTGTGGTGGTAGACGAACCAGGCAGTTCGCCACATAGCAAGCTGAAAATATATTGAAGCGGGGACAATGTGATGTAACGTTAGCTAGAAGGGCATCTGAAAATTCTCCGGTTGTGTTCTGAAAGTGTATCTCCTGTGTAATCGCATATCAAAGCCACATCGGCGTTCTCTTTGTTTAACGTTACTTAAAACGAGTGTATGTCGTGGTACCTTTTATTAGAAAGCTAACGTAACTAGCTAGCTAGCTAGTGCTGCGAGGAAATGTCAGTGGGTGAGTTTAGAAGCACTGCAAGATATGAGTAGTAAATTGAGTGAGCTAATGGTGGCTAATTCTACTTCCAGTTAATCAGAATCTTGATATGCTGACAGAATGAGAACAGATTGACAATTGATATGGGCTTTCACCAAGTTTATTTAACAGAATAAATGGAAGGTTACAAGTGTTATACAATTTAGATGTTCACAGTGTATACTATGTCTTAATAATCTGAATGTACAGACCACTGATGAGACTTTTGGCTTTGTGTTGCAAGGCCGGGTTTTTTTTTTTTTTTTTTGTTGTTGTTGGATTTGAACTGCTGTGCTGGATCCTGGATTTGTCCGCCCCTGCTTGCCTTCCCTGGAGAGCTACAGCGGCGCGCGGACTGGCGAGCCACCCATGTAAGGGGCGACATGGCTCAGGAGGTAAGAGTGATTGTCTGGCAGTCGGAGGGTTGCCGGTTCAAACCTCGGCCTGGGCGCGTCAAAGTGTCCTTGAGCAAGACACCTAACCCCTAACTGCTCTGGCGAATGAGAGGCATCAATTGTAAAGCGCTTTGGATAAAAGCGCTATATAAATGCAGTCCATTTATGTGATCGACCTGCAATTTTAAAGAGAAGGAAAGAGTTCAATTGTCCCTTCTACAATGGTGGTAGGACAAGTGTTTGAATTCTACAAACTGGAACTCAGCAACAAGTGGTCCAACAACCACACGGACTAAACTGATTTGCAGTTAGTGTTTTAGAAAAGTGTTTTGGTGTTACAGTGTGATAAGTTTCCTTTGCATAGGTACTTTCAGTAGTACTACACAAGGGTTTTTGGTTTCAAAATAAAAACTGTTGGTTTTAAAATAAAAGCCCTAAAGTCTAATTAGTGACAAATTATACTAAAACCAAACAACTAATAATAGGGATTAACCGAAACACATCAAAGAAATACTAAAAGTATGGTTAAGGTATAGAAATGGGAAAATAGTCAAAAATTAGTGGAACCAGAGAAAATATAAATACTGACACAAAGTAAAAGGTTTTGGGACCAACTTGTACACTTTGGCACGGCGCAGGTCTGTCACCACAGGGGCAAAGCCAAACACAGGCCCTGCAGATAGCTATGGCTGCACAATAGTGAAGTCAAGGCTGTTCTGACCCGAAGCAATACCAGTGTGGCAGCTCCATATGTTCTGCTGGTGCTGATGGCTCACTTCAAACAGCAGAGTGATGCGCTGATACTGGAAACAGATGTAAGTATAAAGCCATTTCATTGCTCTCTGTGATTTCCTGTAAACAAATTAAAGTAAATATACAGTGCAGTCTGTATGTGTTTGGACAGAGACACACATTTTTTTGTTGTTTTCATTCTGTTCTCCAACAAACAAACAGTTGACATAAAACAGTCACAATGTGGTTAAAGTGCAGACTTTCAGCTTTGATTTGACCATATTTACATCCATATCAAGTGAACGTTGTAGGAATTACAGCCCTTTTTATACATAGTCCCCCCAATTTTAGGGGCTCAAAAATAATTGGACAAATTAACATAATCATAGATTAAATTGTCATTTTTTTATACTTGGTTGCATATCCTTTGCATGCCATGACTTCCTGATGTCCGTGACCTATCAACACCATCAGAGTCTGGATATCTTATTTTCAGGTTGTCCTACAAGCGATACTAAAACTCTTTGCATTTGAATGGATCTCTATGGGAATTGGGGGGTACTAAACATGACCACTTTCATTCACGGACAGTGCGCATCATAAATGGAAATCCAGGAAATCCAGCTATATCTCTTTACAAATAACAATATTTGGGGTTCCTATATGATGTAGTGTTTCAGCAACACTGGTTTACCAGATACCAATGAAAACATATCAAGACTAACAAGGACCCAAAGGTGCTCAATTGAATTTTGAAGTTGCTCAGCACTCCCCATCAAACATCAAGGCACTCAATGTTGGCTAATTCACTGATTTTACAGTTATTGATGACATATCTTTCTATGTTGCGGTTAAATATATGTTTAATACCTGTCAATTTTGTTTTCTTTTTTGTGATGGTCATAATTTAGAAGCAGAAACAAATTTTGCTCAGAGGGGGTGTACTCATTTGCAACATGGCTTTTTTTAATGTTGGTTAAAAAAAACATGCTTTCCTGTTTAGCATTGCAGTATTGCAGTGTTGCTGAAACACTGCATAATATAGGAACCCCAAATCTTTTTTATTTGTAAAGCGATAAAGCTGGATTTCCATTTTTCAGAGAGGGTGTACTCCTTCATGATGTGCACTGTAACATTGCTGTGTCCCAAGCATGGTGCCCTAAAATTGGGGGGATTATGTATAAAAAGGGCTGTAATTCATACACTGTTCACCCGGTATGGATGTAAATACCCTTTTTTATTACAAATCTCAAATTGTGGAGGACAGAGGCAAATCAATAAATGATGGGTCTTTGTCCCAAACATTATGGAGGACACTGTATTCCTAATAATATTTAAATGTGTTTAATTTCATATCGTTTGTTCTCTGCAGGTTTCTGCCTCTGCTGCTGCTTGAGAGGTCCTTGCCTGACAGTCCTCGATTGATTGTTCTCGGTATGCATGTGTATGTTTAATTTAACTTTTCCTTGAGCATGTGGCCACACCACAGGCCTTCCCTGTCCTCACTGCTATGCTATGTGTCAACCCCATCCCAACCTGTTCTCTCCCCTACAGAACTGGCTTCCGCAGGCGAGGCCCCCCGCGGCGACGGAACCTCTCCAACCTTCGCTATCCCTCACTGACCCCCCTGTGACGACTTCACGGTCGCAGGAGGGCTATGGAACTGCCAGTCTGCTACGCGGAAGGCTGACTTCATTTCGAGAATTTGCTAACAAAGCAATGCCAAGTTTCGAGTGTCACACCTAATAGGCTACGCGAATTTAAAAGTAATTATATTACAATTTGTTCGTTTTTTATTTCCAACAGAATACGTTGATCTGTATTTCACATTAATCTTCTTGTTCTTTTCCAAGGCAACCCTGTATTTCGAATATTTTTTGTTGCAGCTGGCTAGAGAGTCGCTGGATTGCGCAGGTAGGCTACGTGCGTTTTTGAATTCATTAAACTAGTTAGTATCATAACGGCCAATCATTCGCCAGCGATTGCTTAGTATGAAAGCATGTTTCCATGTCAGTATTGTGGTCACCAATGCTTAACGAAGTATATCTTATTTCACTGCCGTAGTACCAGTTAGCTTGGGTGTGTTCAGAAACAATAACATTAAACGTAATTGTAATACAAAAAAATACGAAAATGAAGGTTGCGAAGTAGCTAGCTTCATGTGATTTAAAGCTCTGGTAGTAGCAGCTAGCTAAGTTGGGTAGCTATAGACGCTTTCATCGGATGCACGCGCGCTGCCGAGGTTATGCGCTTGGCCCTAAGTTAACTTCCGGTCTGTGTTTGTTTATTATTGGGTTTGTGTTTACTGGCTAATATGGCACTGATTACAAACGGAGTGAAACTTAAACTGATGAGCAGACTGACGTTGGGCTCAGGTTGTTGTGCTGTGGGGTACAACTTGGAACAAATGCCATTTCGAAAATTTGTAAAAATACATTATTTCACTTTGTAACCCCACTAGGGAATTGTGAAACGAATTGCTTGAATCCCTGCGATTATTATAGCTAGCCTAATGCTTGCCCATTGTTACTTCGTATTTTTGAGAAATAACTGCACATCGTTACCTATTAAAATGTAAGTCCTGTAAAAATACACATAAACTGTATAAATAAATAAACCAACATCATCCATACACATTTACGAATACAGGCGATATCAACTTTAAGACAAGCAACACGCTCGTAATTATCTCATCGTGACCCATTAAAGCCAATGGCGCAGATGTTGCTTCATACTTTCAAACTGCTTTCCCAACAGCTATTTTGCGTCCTGCGACTTGAGTTAGAACAGCGAATATGTACGGATTCCTGGACGTGCTGATAGGGACCACCCTTATTCATATTAACCTCAAATACGCAAGACAGGACACTTATACAGTATGCTAGCAAATTTGTTAAGTTCCATTCATTTATATAGGGTTGTGGATACACATCCCCTTAGCAACCAAAAGCTAGCACTGGACCACCTCTGACTTATTTGCCGGCACAGAAAAAAAATCGTGAAAGTGTTGAAAAAATAACCACGGGAGGATAACAAGGACATTTTATCCTACTTAACTAGGTACAGGTTGTTACCGATATTTCACCTATTTCATATATAGTTGCAAATCAGTTTATGTTTTCCTGTCTGTCGAACGAAGGTGGTCGAATAGGTGCTCTCACTGTAGCACTGACTTTGTTTCAGGTAACAAACTCATGATAAGCGATATCTAATAACTAGCTGACCAGTAACAAGCCTTCAATAGTTATGAACAATTAGCTAACTAAATTGATTGTAGCTAGCTAGCTAGCTAAACGTAGCTAACATTGTATAAATTATACACAGAAACGTTAGATCAATGCTAGTAGTTGATACGCTATAGCTACGTTTTAAACGAATGTTCTGATACCTGTTTCCAATGACTTGACAATGTTACATTGCCTGATCATTTTTTGTTGTGGTAACCTAGCAAGATGACCCAAACTATTAGAGCCACGATGTTTTTCCATCAATGCATGCTATACAAATAAATACCTATAGTAATTGCATTGGCTACACATGCTGCCCAGCGCTAGCCCCATTTTGTGTCTCATGCAATCATCGTTTTTAAGCAATGTAATAGAAAGAGTGCACTTTTTACACAAGAATGTGCATGTAACCAGAATAGTTATGTATTATGCAAGGAATGTATGATGCTCCGCAAGGTGCAATACTGTCAACAGTTATCTGTTTCTGTCGCTTGTTTTTCTGGTAGTGTAATGTTATCGCATTTCAGTTTGGCCAAGTAACGGTTCTTTTCTTCGACTGGTAACCCCAAATAATACTGGCTTGACAGTTTTAACTAGCTAGCTTTACTTGTTATTTATTTTGCTTGTTATCAGAAATAGTCTAAAGGGACTCCGTTGTTACTGATTGTTTGCGGAAGTCTGCCGGAAGTTAAGTTAGGGCCAGAACAACGCACATGCGCAGTAACGTTTGTTTATGTTGTTACCGTTGAAAGCGTCTATAGCAACTCGCGGCTAAACAGGCAAATGTGTATAATTGATGTGTGGGGGGTAGGCCGGGCTAACAGCAGGGCTGTTTCCTGCTTTGTGACTGTGGTGGTAGACGAACCAGGCAGTTCGCCACATAGCAAGCTGAAAATATATTGAAGCGGGGACAATGTGATGTAACGTTAGCTAGAAGGGCATCTGAAAATTCTCCGGTTGTGTTCTGAAAGTGTATCTCCTGTGTAATCGCATATCATATCACCTGGAAACACCCTAGCAACCACATAGCAACACCCTAGCAACCACCTGAAACCACCTAGCAAGCACCCTAGCAACCACCTAGCTAAAAACCCCTAGCAACCACATAGCAACGCCATAGCAACCACCTAAAACACCATAGCAACCATCTTAAAAAACCCTAGCAACCACATAGCAACACCCTAGCAACCACATAGCAACGCCCTAGCAACCAACTGGAACACCCTAGCAACCACATAGCAACGCCATAGCAACCTCTAAAACACCATAGCAACGCCATAGCAACCACCTTACACACCCTAGCAACCACATAGCAACGCCATAGCAACCACCTAAAACACCATAGCAACACCCTAGCAACCACCTTAAACACCCTAGCAACAACATAGCAACGCCATAGCAACCACCTGAAACACCCTAGCAACCACATAGCAACGCCATAGCAACCACCTAAAACACCTAGCAACCACATAGCAAACACCATAGCAACCACATAGCAAACACCCTAGCAACCACATAGCAAACACCCTAGCAACCACTGGAAAACACCCTAGCAACCATAGCAACTCACATACCAACAACGCCATAGCAACCACTTACACACCCTAGCAACCACATAGCAACGCCATAGCAACCACCTAAAAACCATAGCAACCACATAGCAACACCCTAGCAACCACATAGCAACGCCATAGCAACCACTTAAAACACCCTAGCAACCACCTAGCAAACCCTAGCAACCACCTAGCAACCCATAGCAACACCAAAACACACCCTAGCAACCACCTAAACACCCTAGCAACCACATAGCAACCATAGCAATAGCAACACCACCTAGCAACACCCTAGCAACCAGCTGGAACACCCTAGCAACCACATAGCAACGCCATAGCAACCACTTAGAACACCCTAGCAACCATCTTAAACACCCTAGCAACCACATAGCAACCTCTAAAACACCATAGCAACGCCATAGCAACCACCTTACAACACACCCTAGCAACCACATAGCAACGCCATAGCAACCACCTAAAAACACCATAGCAACCACATAGCACACCCTAGCAACCACCTGGAACACCCTAGCACAACCACATAGCAACGCCATAGCAACCACTTGGAACACCCTAGCAACCACATAGCAACGCCATAGCAACCACCTAAACACCCTAGCAACCACATAGCAACCCATAGCAACCTTAAACACCATAGCAACACCCATAGCAACCCATAGCAAGCACCTAAACACCCTAGCAACCACATAGCAACCACCTAAAACCCTAGCAACCACATAGCAACGCCATAGCAACCACCTAAAACACCATAGCAACCACATAGCAACACCCTAGCAACCAACTGGAACACCCTAGCAACCACATAGCAACGCCATAGCAACCTCTAACCATAGCAACGCCATAGCAACCACCTTACACACCCTAGCAACCACATAGCAACGCCATAGCAACCACCTAAAACACCATAGCAACCCCATAGCAACACCCTAGCAACCACATAGCAACACCCATAGCAACCACTTGGAACACCCTAGCAACCACCTGGAACACCCTAGCAACCACATAGCAACGCCATAGCAACCACCTAAAACACCATAGCAACCACATAGCAACACCATAGCAACCACCTTAAACACCCTAGCAACCACATAGCAACGCCATAGCAACCACCTAAAACACCCTAGCAACCACATAGCACACGCCATAGCAACCACCTAAAACACCCTAGCAACCACATAGCAACGCCATAGCAACCACCTAAAACACCATAGCAACCCATAGCAACGCCATAGCAACCACCTGGAACACCCTAGCAACCACATAGAAACGCCATAGCAACCACCTTAAACACCCTAGCAACCACATAGCAACACTCTAGCAACCACATAGCAACGCCATAGCAACCAACACACCCTAGCAACCACATAGCAACACCATAGCAACCACTTAAAACACCCTAGCAACCACATAGCAACGCCATAGCAACCATTTAAAACACCCTAGCAACCATCTTAAACACCCTAGCAACCACATAGCAACGCCATAGCAACCACTTAGAACACCCTAGCAACCACCTGGAACACCCTAGCAACCACATAGCAACGCCATAGCAACCACTTAGAACACCCTAGCAGCCATCTTAAACACCCTAGCAACCACATAGCAACCTCTAAAACACCATAGCAACGCCATAGCAACCACCTTACACACCCTAGCAACCACATAGCAACGCCATAGCAACCACCTAAAACACCATAGCAACCACATAGCAACACCCTAGCAACCACCTGGAACACCCTAGCAACCACATAGCAACGCCATAGCAACCACTTGGAACACCCTAGCAACCACATAGCAACACCCTAGCAACCACCTGGAACACCCTAGCAACCAACTTAAACACCCTAGCAACCTCATAGCAACGCCATAGCAACCACTTGGAACACCCTAGCAACCACATAGCAACACCCTAGCAACCACATAGCAACGCCATAGCAACCACCTAAAACACCATAGCAACCACATAGCAACACCCTAGCAACCAACTGGAAAACCCTAGCAACCACATAGCAACGCCATAGCAACCTCTATAACAGCATAGCAACGCCATAGCAACCACCTTACACACCCTAGCAACCACATAGCAACGCCATAGCAACCACCTAAACACCATTGTAACCACATAGCAACACACCCTAGCAACCACATAGCAACGCCATAGCAACCACTTGGAACACCCTAGCAACCGCCTGGAACACCCTAGCAACCACAAAGCAACGCCATAGCAACCACCTAAAACACCCTAGCAACCACATAGCAACACCATAGCAACCACCTAAAACACCATAGCAACCACATAGCAACGCCATAGCAACCACCTAAAACACCATAGCAACCACATAGCAACCACCTTAAACACCCTAGCAACCACATAGCAACGCTATAGCAACCACCTAAAACACCCTAGCAACCACATAGCAACGCCATAGCAACCACCTAAAACACCATAGCAACCACATAGCAACGCCCTAGCAACCACCCGAAACACCCTAGCAACCACATAGCAACGCCCTAGCAACCACCTTAAACACCCTAACAACCACATAGCAACGCCATAGCAACCACCTAAAACACCATAGCAACACCCTAGCAACCACCAGGAAAACCCTAGCAACCACATAGCAACGCCATAGCAACCACTTAAAACACCCTAGCAACCATCTTAAACACCCTAGCAACCACATAGCAACCTCTAAAACACCATAGCAACGCCATAGCAACCACTTGGGACACCCTAGCAACCACATAGCAACGCCATAGCAACCACCTAAAACACCATAGCAACCACATAGCAACACCCTAGCAACCAACTGGAAAACTTTAGCAACCACATAGCAACGCCATAGCAACCTCTAAAACACCATAGCAACGCCATAGCAACCACCTTACACACCCTAGCAACCACATAGCAACGCCATAGCAACCACCTAAACACCATAGCAACCACATAGCAACACCCTAGCAACCACATAGCAACGCCATAGCAACCACCTAAAACAACCTAGCAACCACATAGCAACACCATAGCAACCACCTAAAACACCATAGCAACCACATAGCAACGCCATAGCAACCACCTAAAACACCATAGCATAGCAACCCATAGCAACCACCTTAAACACCCTAGCAACCACATAGCAACGCCATAGCAACCACCTAAAACACCCTAGCAACCACATAGCAACCCAGCAACCACCCTAAAACACCCTAGCAACCACATAGCAACGCCATAGCAACCACCTAAAACACCATAGCAACGCCATAGCAACACCCTAGCAACCACCTGGAACACCCTAGCAACCACATAGCAACGCCATAGCAACCACTTAAAACACCCTAGCAACCATCTTAAACACCCTAGCAACCACATAGCAACCTCTAAAACACCATAGCAACGCCATAGCAACCACTTGGGACACCCTAGCAACCACATAGCAACGCCATAGCAACCACCTAAAACACCATAGCAACCACATAGCAACACCCTAGCAACCACCTGGAAAACTTTAGCAACCACATAGCAACGCCATAGCAACCTCTAAAACACCATAGCAACGCCATAGCAACCACCTTACACACCCTAGCAACCACATAGCAATGCCATAGCAACCACCTAAACCCATAGCAACCACATAGCAACACCCCTAGCAACCACATAGCAACGCCATAGCAACCACTAGCAAACACCCTAGCAACCACATAGCAACACCTAGCAACCACCTAAAACACCATAGCAACCACATAGCAACCCTACAAGCACCACCTTAAAACACCCTAGCAACCAACCACCATAGCACTATAGCAACGCACCATCTAAAACACCCTAGCAACCACATAGCAACGCCATAGCAACCACCTAAAACACCATAGCAACCACATAGCAACCACCTTAAACACCCTAGCAACCACATAGCAACACTATAGCAACCACCTAAAACACCCTAGCAACCACATAGCAACGCCATAGCAACCACCTAAAACACCATAGCAACCACATAGCAACGCCCTAGCAACCACCTTAAACACCCTAGCAACCACATAGCAACGCCATAGCAACCACCTAAAACACCCTAGCAACCATATAGCAACGCCATAGCAACCACCTAAAACACCATAGCAACGCCATAGCAACACCCTAGCAACCACCTGGAACACCCTAGCAACCACATAGAAACGCCATAGCAACCACTTAAACACCCTAGCAACCACATAGCAACCCCTAAAACACCCATAGCAACGCCATAGCAACCACCTTACACACCCTAGCAACCACATAGCAACACCATAGCAACCACTTAAAACACCCTAGCAACCACATAGCAACGCCATAGCAACCATTTAAAACACCCTAGCAACCATCTTAAACACCCTAGCAACCACATAGCAACGCCATAGCAACCACTTAGAACACCCTAGCAACCACCTGGAACACCCTAGCAACCACATAGCAACGCCATAGCAACCACTTAGAACACCCTAGCAGCCATCTTAAACACCCTAGCAACCACATAGCACACCTCTAAAACACATAGCAACGCCATAGCAACCACCTTACACACCCTAGCAACCACATAGCAACGCCATAGCAACCACCTAAAACACCATAGCAACCACATAGCAACACCCTAGCAACCACCTGGAACACCCTAGCAACCACATAGCAACGCCATAGCAACCACTTGGAACACCCTAGCAACCACATAGCAACACCCTAGCAACCACCTGGAACACCCTAGCAACCAACTTAAACACCCTAGCAACCTCATAGCAACGCCATAGCAACCACATGGAACACCCTAGCAACCACATAGCAACACCCTAGCAACCACCTAAAACACCATAGCAACCACATAGCAACACCCTAGCAACCAACTGGAAAACCCTAGCAACCACATAGCAACGCCATAGCAACCTCTATAACAGCATAGCAACGCCATAGCAACCACCTTACACACCCTAGCAACCACATAGCAACGCCATAGCAACCACCTAAACACCATTGCAACCACATAGCAACACCCTAGCAACCACATTGCAACGCCATAGCAACCACTTGGAAACGCCATAGCAACCGCCTGGAACACCCTAGCAACCACAAGCAACGCCATAGCAACCACCTAAAACACCCTAGCAACCACATAGCAACACCATAGCAACCACCTAAAACACCATAGCAACCACATAGCAACGCCATAGCAACCACCTAAAACACCATAGCAACCACATAGCAACACCCTAGCACACATAGCACCTAAACACCCTAGCAACCACATAGCAACGCTATAGCAACCACCTAAAAACACCCTAGCAACCACATAGCAACGCCATAGCAACCACCTAAAACACCATAGCAACCACATAGCAACGCCCTAGCAACCACCTTAAACACCCTAGCAACCACATAGCAACGCCATAGCAACCACCTGGAACACCCTAGCAACCACATAGCAACGCCATAGCAACCACCTAAAACACCATAGCAACGCCATAGCAACACCCTAGCAACCACCAGGAAAACCCTAGCAACCACATAGCAACGCCATAGCAACCACTTAAAACACCCTAGCAACCATCTTAAACACCCTAGCAACCACATAGCAACCCTAGCAACCCTAAAACACCATAGCAAACTTGGAACACCCATAGCAACCATAGCAACACCCTAAAAACCCATAGCACCACATAGCAACACCCTAGCAACCACTAAAAAACTTTAGCAACCACATAGCAACGCCATAGCAACCTCTAAAACACCATAGCAACGCCATAGCAACCACCTTACACACCCTAGCAACCACATAGCAACGCCATAGCAACCACCTAAACACCCATAGCAACCACATAGCAACACCCTAGCAACCACATAGCAACGCCATAGCAACCACTTGGAACACCCTAGCAACAACATAGCAACACCCTAGCAACCACCTGGAACACCCTAGCAACCACATAGCAACGCCATAGCAACCACTTAGAACACCCTAGCAGCCATCTTAAACACCCTAGCAACAACATAGCAACGCCATAGCAACCACCTTACACACCCTAGCAACCACATAGCAACGCCATAGCAACCACCTAAAACACCATAGCAACCACATAGCACACCCTAGCAACCACCTTAAAACACCCTAGCAACCACATAGCAACGCCATAGCAACCACTTGGAACACCCTAGCAACCACATAGCAACACCCTAGCAACCACCTGGAACACCCTAGCAACCAACTTAAAGACCCTAGAAACCACATAGCAACGCCATAGAAACCACCTTAAAACACCATAGCAACCACATAGCACACCCTTAAACCACCTAAAACACCCTAGCAACCACATAGCAACGCCATAGCAACCACCTAAAACACCATAGCAACCACATAGCAACGCCATAGCAACCACCTAAAACACCGTAGCAACACATAGCAACCACCTATAGCAACCACCTAGCAACCACTAGCACACCACATAGCAACCACCTAAAACACCATAGCAACCACATAGCAACGCCATAGCACCCACCTAAAACACCATAGCAACCACCTTAAACACCCTAGCAACCACATAGCAACTCCCATAGCAACCACCCCTTAAACACCCTAGCAACCACATAGCAACGCCATAGCAACCACCTAAAACACCATAGCAAACATAGCCTAGCAACCCCTAACACCCTAGCAACCACATAGCAACGCCATAGCAACCACCTTACACACCCTAGCAATCACATAGCAACGCTATAGCAACCACCTAAAACACCCTAGCAACCACATAGCAACGCCATTGCAAACCACCTAAAACACCATAGCAACCACATAGCAACGCCACTAGCAACCACCTAGCAAAACCTAAAACCCTAGCAACCACATAGCAACGCCATAGCAACCACCTGGAACACCCTAGCAACCACATAGCAACGCCATAGCAAACCACCTAAAACACCATAGCAACCACATAGCAACACCCTAGCAACCACCTGGAAAACACCTTTAGCAACCACATAGCAACGCCATAGCAACCACTTAAAACACCCTAGCAACCATCTTAACACCCGAGCAACCACATAGCAACCTCTAAAACACCATAGCAAACGCCATAGCAACCACCTACACACCATAGCAACCACATAGCAACGCCATAGCAACCACCTAAAACACCATAGCAACCACATAGCAACACCCTAGCAACCACCTGGAAACACCCTAGCAACCCTAGCAACCATAACCTTAAACACCCTAGCAACCACATAGCAACGCCATAGCAACCACCTAAAACACCATAGCAACCACATAGCAACACCCTAGCAACCACTTGGAACACCCTAGCAACCACATAGCAACGCCATAGCAACCACTTGAAACACCCTAGCAACCATCTTAAACACCCTAGCAACCACATAGCAACCTCTAAAACACCATAGCAACGCCATAGCAACCACCTTACACTCCCTAGCAACCACATAGCAACGCCATAGCAACCACTGGAACACCCTAGCAACCACATAGCAAACCCATAGCAACCACTCGGAACACCATAAACACCCTAGCAACCATCTTAAACACCCTAGCAACCACATAGCAACGCCATAGCAACCACTTGAAACACCCTAGCAACCACATAGCAACACCCTAGCAACCACCTGGAACACCCTAGCAACCACTTAAAGACCCTAGCAACCACATAGCAACGCCATAGCAACCACCTAAAACACCATAGCAACCACATAGCCACCTCAACCACCTTAAACACCCTAGCAACCACATAGCAACGCCATAGCAACCACCTAAAATACACCACACCATAGCAACCACATAGCAACGACATAGCAACCACCTTAAACACCCTAGCAACCACATAGCAACGCTATAGCAACCACCTATAACACCCTAGCAACCACATAGCAACCACCTAAAACACCATAGCAACCACATAGCAACGCCCTAGCAACCACCTGGAACACCCTAGCAACCACATAGCAACGCCATAGCAACCACCTTAAAAACCCTAGCAACCACATAGCACGCCATAGCAACCACCTAAAACACCATAGCAACCACATAGCAACACCCTAGCAACCACCTGGAACACCCTAGCAACCACATAGCAACGCCATAGCAACCACTTAAAACACCCTACCAACCATCTTAAACACCCTAGCAACCACATAGCAACCTCTTAAACACCATAGCAACGCCATAGCAACCACCTTACACACCCTAGCAACCACATAGCAACGCCATAGCAACCACCTAAAACACCATAGCAACCACATAGCAACACCCTAGCAACCACCTGGAACACCCTAGCAACCAACTTAAAGACCCTAGCAACCACATAGCAACGCCATAGCAACCACCTAAAACACCATAGCAACGCCATAGCAACCACATAGCAACGCCATAGCAACCACTTGGAACACCCTAGCAACCACATAGCAACACCCTAGCAACCACCATAACACCCTAGCAACCATCTTAAAGCAACCCTAGCAACCACATAGCAACCTCTTAAACACCATAGCAACAACATAGCACGCCATAGCAACCACCTTACACACCCTAGCAACCACATAGCAACGCCATAGCAACCACCTAAAACACCATAGCAACCACATAGCAACACCCCATAGCAACCACCTTAAACACCCTAGCAACCACATAGCAACGCCATAGCAACCACCTTAAACACCCTAGCAACCACATAGCAACGCCATAGCAACCACTTGGAACACCCTAGCAACCACATAGCAACACCCTAGCAACCACCTGGAACACCCTAGCAACCAATTTTACACACCCTAGCAACATAAAACACCATAGCAACCACGCCATAGCAACCACCTAACAAACCATAGCAACCACATAGCAACACCCTGCAACCCCAACCACATAGCAACGCCATAGCTACCACCTAAAACACCCTAGCAACCACATAGCAACGCCATAGCAACCACCTAAAACAACCACCCTAGCAACCACACTAGCAACACCCTAGCCACCACCCCCTAGCAACCACATAGCAACACCCTAGCAACCACATAGCAACCTCTAAAACACCATAGCAACGCCATAGCAACCACCCTTACACACCCTAGCAACCACATAGCAACGCCATAGCAACCACCTAAAAAACACCATAGCAACCACATAGGAACACCCTAGCAACCACCTGCAACACCCTAGCAACCACATAGCAACGCCATAGCAACTACCTAAAAGACCATAGCAACCACCTTAAACACCCTAGCAACCACCTAAAACACCATAGCAACCACATAGCAACGCCATAGCAACCACCTAAAACACCATAGCAACCACATAGCAACCACCTTAAACACCCTAGCAACCACATAGCAACGCTATAGCAACCACCTAAAACACCCTAGCAACCACATAGCAACCACCTAAAACACCATAGCAACCACATAGCAACGCCCTAGCAACCATTTGGAACACCCTAGCAACCACATAGCAACGCCATAGCAACCACCTGGAACAACCCTAGCAACCACATAGCAACGCCATAGCAACCACCTAAAACACCATAGCAACCACATAGCAACACCCTAGCAACCACCTGGAACACCCCTAGCAACCACATAGCAACGCCATAGCAACCACTTAAAAAACACCCTAGCAACCATCTTAAACACCCTAGCAACCACATAGCAACCTCTAAACACCATAGCAACGCCATAGCAACCACCTTACACACCCTAGCAACCACATAGCAACGCCATAGCAACCACCTAAAACACCATAGCAACCACATAGCAACACCCTAGCAACCACTTGGCAGAACCGAGAACCACCAATTTTAAACACCCTAGCAACCACATAGCAACGCCATAGCAACCACTTGGAACACCCTAGCAACCACATAGCAACACCCTAGCAACCACCTGGAACACCCTAGCAACCACTTAAAGACCCTAGCAACCACATAGCAACGCCCATAGCAACCACCTAAAACACCATAGCAACCACATAGCAAACGCCATAGCAACCACATAGCAACGCCATAGCAACCACTTGGAACACCCTAGCAACCACATAGCAACACCCTAGCAACCACCTGGAACACCCTAGCAACCACATAGCAACGCCATAGCAACCACCTTAAACACCCTAGCAACCATATAGCAAAACGCCATAGCAACCACCTAAAACACCATAGCAACGCCATAGCAACACCCTAGCAACCACCTGGAACACCCTAGCAACCACATAGAAACGCCATAGCAACCACTTAAAACACCCTAGCAACCATCTTAAACACCCTAGCAAACCACATAGCAACAAACCTCTAAAACACCATAGCAACGCCATAGCAACCACCTTACACACCCTAGCAACCACATAGCAACGCCATAGCAACCACCTAAAACACCATAGCAACCACATAGCAACACCCTAGCAACCACCTGGAACACCCTAGCAACCAACTTAAAAGACCCTAGCAACCACATAGCAACGCCATAGCAACCACCTAAAACCCATAGCAACCACCTAAACACCCTAGCAACCACATAGCAACGCCATAGCAACCACCTAAAACACCTAGCAACCACATAGCAATGCCATAGCACCACCTAAAACCTAAAACACCATAGCAACCACATAGCAACCACCTTAAAGACCCTAGCAACCACATAGCAACGCTATAGCAACCACCTAAAACACCCTAGCAACCACATAGCAACCACCTAGCTAACCACCTAAACACCATAGCAACCACATAGCAACACCATAGCAACACACCTAAAACACCATAGCAACCACATAGCAACACCCTAGCAACCACCTGGAACACCCTAGCAACCACCATAGCAACGCCATAGCAACCACTTAAACACACCCTAGCAACCATCTTAAACACCCTAGCAACCACATAGCAACCTCTTAAACACCATAGCAACGCCATAGCAAACCACCTTAAACACACCCTAGCAACCACATAGCAATGCCATAGCAACCACCTAAAACACCATAGCAACCACATAGCAACACCCTAGCACCACTTGCAACACCCTAGCAACCACATAGCAACGCCATAGCAACCACTTGGAACACCCTAGCAACCACATAGCAACACCCTAGAAACCAATTTAAACACCCTAGCAACCACATAGCAACGCCATAGCAACCACCTAAAACACCATAGCAACCACATAGCAACGCCATAGCAACCACATAGCAAACGCCATAGCAACCACTTGGAACACCCTAGCAACCACATAGCAAACACCCTAGAAACCAATTTAAACACCCTAGCAACCACATAGCAACGCCCATAGCAACCACCTAAAAACACCATAGCAACCACATAGCAACACCCTAGCAACCAACTGGAACACCCTAGCAACAACATAGCAACGCCATAGCAACCTCTAAAACACCATAGCAACGCCATAGCAACCACCTTACACACCCTAGCAACCACATAGCAACGCCATAGCAACCACCTAAAACACCATAGCAACCACATAGCAACACCCTAGCAACCACCTGCAACACCCTAGCAACCACATAGCAACTAAACCCATAGCAACCACTTAAAAACACCACTAGCAACCATCTCATACACCCTAGCAACCACATAGCAACACCATAGCAACCACCTTGGAACACCTTAGCAACCAACTTAAACACCCTAGCAACCACATAGCAACGCCATAGCAACCACCTTAAACACCCTAGCAACCACATAGCAACGCCATAGCAACCACCTAAAACACCATAGCAACCACATAGCAACACCCTAGCAACCACCTGGAACACCCTAGCAACCACATAGCAACGCCATAGCAACCACCTTAAACACCCTAGCAACCACATAGCAAGGCCATAGCAACCACTTGGAACACCCTAGCAACCACATAGCAACACCCTAGCAACCACCTGGAAACACCCTAGCAACCAATTTACACACACCCTAGCAACCACATAGCAACGCCATAGCAACCACCTAAAACACCATAGCAACCACATAGCAACACCCTTGCAACCACATAGCAACGCCATAGCAACCACCTAAAACACCCTAGCAACCACATAGCAACGCCATAGCAACCACCTGGAACACCCTAGCAACCACATAGCAACGCCATAGCAACCACCTAAAACACCATAGCAACCACATAGCAACACCCTAGCAACCACCTGGAACACCTTAGCAACCACATAGCATCCATACCTCTAAAAAACACCCTAGCAACCATCTTTAAAACACCCTAGCAAACCACATAGCAACCTCTAAAACACCATAGCAAACGCCATAGCAACCACCTTACACACCCTAGCAACCACATGCAACGCCATAGCAACCACCTAAAACACCATAGCAACCACATATGAAACACCCTAGCAACCATCTGCAACACCCTAGCAACCACATAGCAACGCCATAGCAACCACTTAAAACACCCTAGCAACCATCTTAAACACCCTAGGCAACCACATAGCAACGCCATAGCAACCACTTAGAACACCCTAGCAACCACCTTGAACACCTTAGCAACCAACTTAAACACCCTAGCAACCACCTAAAACACCATAGCAACCAGATAGCAACACCCTAGCAACCACCTAAAAAAACACCATAGCAACCACATAGCAACACCCTAGCAACAAACTGGAACACCCTAGCAACCACATAGCAACGCCATAGCAACCACCTAAAAACACCATAGCAACCACATAGCAACGCCATAGCAACCACCTGGAACACCTTAGCAACCAACTTAAACACCCTAGCAACCACATAGCAACGCCATAGCAACCACTTAAAACACCATAGCAACCCACATAGCAACACCCTAGCAACCACCTGGAACACCCTAGCAACCACATAGCAACGCCATAGCAACCACCTAAAACACCATAGCAACCACATAGCAACGCCCTAGCAACCACCTTAAACACCCTAGCAACCACATAGCAACGCCATATCAACCACCTAAAAACACCATAGCAACCACATAGCAACACCCTAGCAACCACCTGGAACACCCTAGCAACCACATAGCAACGCCATAGCAACCACTTAAAACACCCTAGCAAACCATCTTAAACACCCTAGCAACCACATAGCAACGCCATAGCACCACCACCTGGAACACCTTAGCAACCAGCTTAAACACCCTAACAACCACCTAAAACACCATAGCAACCAGATAGCAACACCCTAGCAACCACCTAAAACACCATAGCAACCACATAGCAAACACCCTAGCAACCTACTGGAACACCCTGGCAACCACATAGCAACGCCATAGCAACCACCTAAAACACCCTAGCAACCACATAGCAACGCCATAGCAACCACCTAAAACACCATAGCAACCACATAGCAACACCCTAGCAACCACCTGGAACACCCTAGCAACCAACTTAAAGACCCTAGCAACCACATAGCAACGCCATAGCAACTACCTAAAACACCATAGCAACCACCTTAAAACACCCTAGCAACCACATAGCAACGCCATAGCAACCACCTAAAACACCATAGCAACCACATAGCAATGCCATAGCAACCACCTAAAACACCATAGCAACCACATAGCAACCACCTTAAACACCCTAGCAACCACATAGCAACGCTATAGCAACCACCTAAAACACCCTAGCACCACATAGCAACCACCTAAAACACCATAGCAACCACATAGCAACGCCCTAGCAACCACCTGGAACACCCTAGCAACCACATAGCAAACGCCATAGCAACCACTCTGGAACACCCTAGCAACCACATAGCAACACCATAGCAACCACCTAAAACACCATAGCAACCACATAGCAACACCCTAGCAACCACCTGGAACACCCTAGCAACCACATAGCAACGCCATAGCAACCACTTAAAACACCCTACCAACCATCTTAAACACCCTAGCAACCACATAGCAAACGCCATAGCAACACTCTAAAACACCATAGCAACGCCATAGCAACCACCTTACACACCCTAGCAACCACATAGCAATGCCATAGCAACCACCTAAAACACCATAGCAACCACATAGCAACACCCTAGCAACCACTTGCAACACCCTAGCAACCACATAGCAACGCCATAGCAACCACTTGGAACACCCTAGCAAACCACATAGCAACACCCTAGAAACCAATTTAAACACCCTAGCAACCACATAGCAACGCCATAGCAACCACCTAAAACACCATAGCAACCACATAGCAACGCCATAGCAACCACATAGCAACGCCATAGCAACCACTTGGAACACCCTAGCAACCACATAGCAACACCCTAGAAACCAATTTAAACACCCTAGCAACCACATAGCAACGCCATAGCAACCACCTAAAACACCATAGCAACCACATAGCAACACCCTAGCAACCAACTGGAACACCCTAGCAACAACATAGCAACGCCATAGCAACCTCTAAAACACCATAGCAACGCCATAGCAACCACCTTACACACCCTAGCAACCACATAGCAACGCCATAGCAACCACCTAAAACACCATAGCAACCACATAGCAACACCCTAGCAACCACCTGCAACACCCTAGCAACCACATAGCAACGCCATAGCAACCACTTAAAACACCCTAGCAACCATCTCATACACCCTAGCAACCACATAGCAACGCCATAGCAACCACCTGGAACACCTTAGCAACCAACTTAAACACCCTAGCAACCACATAGCAACGCCATAGCAACCACCTTACACACCCTAGCAACCACATAGCAACGCCATAGCAACCACCTAAAACACCATAGCAACCACATAGCAACACCCTAGCAACCACCTGGAACACCCTAGCAACCACATAGCAACGCCATAGCAACCACCTTAAACACCCTAGCAACCACATAGCAAGGCCATAGCAACCACTTGGAACATCCTAGCAACCACATAGCAACACCCAAGCAACCACCTGGAACACCCTAGCAACCAATTTACACACCCTAGCAACCACATAGCAACGCCATAGCAACCACCTAAAACACCATAGCAACCACATAGCAACACCCTAGCAACCACATAGCAACGCTATAGCAACCACCTAAAACACCCTAGCAACCACATAGCAAGCCATAGCAACCACCCTAAAACACCCTAGCAACCACATAGCAACGCCATAGCAACCACCTGGAACACCCTAGCAAACCACATAGCAACGCCATAGCAACCACCTAAAACACCATAGCAACCACATAGCAACACCCTAGCAACCACCTGGAACACCTTAGCAAACCACGCCATAGCAACCTCTTAAAACACCCTAGCAAACCATCTTTAACACCCTAGCAACCACATAGCAACCTCTAAAACACCATAGCAACGCCATAGCAACCACCTTACACACCCTAGCAACCACATAGCAACGCCATAGCAACCACCTAAAAAACACCATAGCAACCACATATGAACACCCTAGCAACCACCTGAACACCCTAGCAACCACATAGCAACGCCATAGCAACCACTTAAAACACCCTAGCAACCATCTTAAACACCCTAGCAACCACATAGCAACGCCATAGCAACCACTTAGAACACCCTAGCAACCACCTTGAACACCTTAGCAACCAACTTAAACACCCTAGCAACCACCTAAAACACCATAGCAACCAGATAGCAACACCCTAGCAACCACCTAAAACACCATAGCAACCACATAGCAACACCCTAGCAACAAACTGGAAACACCCTAGCAACCACATAGCAACGCCATAGCAACCACTAAAACACCATAGCAACCACATAGCAACGCCATAGCAAACACCTGGAACACCTTAGCAACCAACTTAAACACCCTAGCAACCCACATAGCAAACGCCATAGCAACCACCTAAAACACCATAGCAACCACATAGCAACACCCTAGCAACCACCTGGAACACCCTAGCAACCACATAGCAACGCCATAGCAACCACATAAAACACCATAGCAACCACATAGCAACGCCCTAGCAACCACCTTAAACACCCTAGCAACCACATAGCAACGCCATATCAACCACCTAAAACACCATAGCAACCACATAGCAACACCCTAGCAACCACCTGGAACACCCTAGCAACCACATAGCAACGCCATAGCAACCACTTAAACACCCTAGCAACCATCTTTAAAACACCCTAGCAACCACATAGCAAACGCCATAGCAACCACCTGGAACACCTTAGCAACCCAGCTTAAACACCCTAACAACCACCTAAAACACCATAGCAACCAGATAGCAACACCCTAGCAACCACCTAAAAAACCATAGCAACCACATAGCAACACCCTAGCAACCTACTGGAACACACCCCTGGCAACCACATAGCAACGCCATAGCAACCACCTAAACACCATAGCAACCACATAGCAACACCCTAGCAAACCACTGGAACACCCTAGCAACCACATAGCAACGCCATAGCAACCACATAGCAACACCCTAGCAACCACATAGCAACACCCTAGCAACCACCTGGAACACCATAGCAACCACATAGCAACGCCATAGCAACCACCTAAAACACCCTAGCAACCACATAGCACAACACCATAGCTACCACATAGCAACACCCTAGCAACCACCTGGAACACCCTAGCAACCACATAGCAACGCCATAGCAACCACTTTAAAAAAAACACCCTAGCGACCATCTTAAACACCCTAGCAACCACATAGCAAACGCCATAGCAACCACCTAAAACACCATAGCAACCACATAGCAACGCCCTAGCAACCACCTTAAACACCCTAGCAACCACATAGCAACGCCATAGCAACCACCTGGAACCCCTAGCAACCACATAATAGCAACGCCATAGCAACCACCTAAAACACCATAGCAACCACATAGCAACACCCTAGCAACCACCTGCAACACTTTAGCAACCACATAGCAACGCCATAGCAACCACTTAAAACACCCTAGCAACCATCTTAAACACCCGAGCAACCACATAGCAACCTCTAAAACACCATAGCAACGCCATAGCAACCACCTTACACACCATAGCAACCACATAGCAACGCCATAGCAACCACCTAAAACACCATAGCAACCACATAGCAACACCCTAGCAACCACCTGGAACACCCTAGCAACCAACTTAAACACCCTAGCAACCACATAGCAACGCCATAGCAACCACCTAAAACACCATAGCAACCACATAGCAACACCCTAGCAGCCACTTGGAACACCCTAGCAACCACATAGCAACGCCATAGCAACCACTTGAAACACCCTAGCAACCATCTTAAACACCCTAGCAACCACATAGCAACCTCTAAAACACCATAGCAACGCCATAGCAACCACCTTACACTCCCTAGCAACCACATAGCAACGCCATAGCAACCACCTGGAACACCCTAGCAACCACATAGCAACGCCATAGCAACCACTTAAAACACCCTAGCAACCATCTTAAACACCCTAGCAACCACATAGCAACGCCATAGCAACCACTTGGAACACCCTAGCAACCACATAGCAACACCCTAGCAACCACCTGGAACACCCTAGCAACCATCTTAAAGACCCTAGCAACCACATAGCAACGCCATAGCAACTACCTAAAACACCATAGCAACCACCTCAAACACCCTAGCAACCACATAGCAACGCCATAGCAACCACCTAAAACACCATAGCAACCACATAGCAACGACATAGCAACCACCTTAAACACCCTAGCAACCACATAGCAACGCTATAGCAACCACCTATAACACCCTAGCAACCACATAGCAACCACCTAAAACACCATAGCAACCACATAGCAACGCCCTAGCAACCACCTGGAACACCCTAGCAACCACATAGCAACGCCATAGCAACCACCTGGAACACCCTAGCAACCACATAGCAACGCCATAGCAACCACCTAAAACACCATAGCAACCACATAGCAACACCCTAGCAACCACCTGGAACACCCTAGCAACCACATAGCAACGCCATAGCAACCACTTAAAACACCCTACCAACCATCTTAAACACCCTAGCAACCACATAGCAACCTCTTAAACACCATAGCAACGCCATAGCAACCACCTTACACACCCTAGCAACCACATAGCAATGCCATAGCAACCACCTAAAACACCATAGCAACCACATAGCAACACCCTAGCAACCACCTGGAACACCCTAGCAACCAACTTAAAGACCCTAGCAACCACATAGCAACGCCATAGCAACCACCTAAAACACCATAGCAACGCCATAGCAACCACATAGCAACGCCATAGCAACCACTTGGAACACCCTAGCAACCACATAGCAACACCCTAGCAACCACCTGGAACACCCTAGAAACCATCTTAAACACCCTAGCAACCACATAGCAACCTCTAAAACACCATAGCAACGCCATAGCAACCACCTTACACACCCTAGCAACCACATAGCAACGCCATAGCAACCACCTAAAACACCATAGCAACCACATAGCAACACCCTAGCAACCACCTGGAACACCCTAGCAACCACATAGCAACGCCATAGCAACCACCTTAAACACCCTAGCAACCACATAGCAAGGCCATAGCAACCACTTGGAACACCCTAGCAACCACATAGCAACACCCTAGCAACCACCTGGAACACCCTAGCAACCAATTTACACACCCTAGCAACCACATAGCAACGCCATAGCAACCACCTAAAACACCATAGCAACCACATAGCAACACCCTAGCAACCACATAGCAACGCTATAGCTACCACCTAAAACACCCTAGCAACCACATAGCAACGCCATAGCAACCACCTAAAACACCATAGCAACCACATAGCAACACCCTAGCAACCACCTGGAACACCCTAGCAACCACATAGCAACCTCTAAAACACCATAGCAACGCCATAGCAACCACCTTACACACCCTAGCAACCACATAGCAACGCCATAGCAACCACCTAAAACACCATAGCAACCACATAGGAACACCCTAGCAACCACCTGCAACACCCTAGCAACCACATAGCAACGCCATAGCAACTACCTAAAAGACCATAGCAACCACCTTAAACACCCTAGCAACCACCTAAAACACCATAGCAACCACATAGCAACGCCATAGCAACCACCTAAAACACCATAGCAACCACATAGCAACCACCTTAAACACCCTAGCAACCACATAGCAACGCTATAGCAACCACCTAAAACACCCTAGCAACCACATAGCAACCACCTAAAACACCATAGCAACCACATAGCAACGCCCTAGCAACCATTTGGAACACCCTAGCAACCACATAGCAACGCCATAGCAACCACCTGGAACACCCTAGCAACCACATAGCAACGCCATAGCAACCACCTAAAACACCATAGCAACCACATAGCAACACCCTAGCAACCACCTGGAACACCCTAGCAACCACATAGCAACGCCATAGCAACCACTTAAAAACACCCTACCAACCATCTTAAACACCCTAGCAACCACATAGCAACCTCTTAAAACACCATAGCAACGCCATAGCAACCACCTTACACACCCTAGCAACCACATAGCAACGCCATAGCAACCACCTAAAACACCATAGCAACCACATAGCAACACCCTAGCAACCACTTGCAACACCCTAGCAACCACATAGCAACGCCATAGCAACCACTTGGAACACCCTAGCAACCACATAGCAACACCCTAGCAACCACCTGGAACACCCTAGCAACCAACTTAAAGACCCTAGCAACCACATAGCAACGCCATAGCAACCACCTAAAACACCATAGCAACACATAGCAACGCCATAGCAACCACATAGCAAACGCCATAGCAACCACTTGGAACACCCTAGCAACCACATAGCAACACCCTAGCAACCACCTGGAACACCCTAGCAACCACATAGCAACGCCATAGCAACCACTTTAAACACCCTAGCAACCATATAGCAACGCCATAGCAACCACCTAAAACACCATAGCAACGCCATAGCAACACCCTAGCAACCACCTGGAACACCCTAGCAACCACATAGAAACGCCATAGCAACCACTTAAAACACCCTAGCAACCATCTTAAACACCCTAGCAACCACATAGCAACCTCTAAAACACCATAGCAACGCCATAGCAACCACCTTACACACCCTAGCAACCACATAGCAACGCCATAGCAACCACCTAAAACACCATAGCAACCACATAGCAACACCCTAGCAACCACCTGGAACACCCTAGCAACCAACTTAAAGACCCTAGCAACCACATAGCAACGCCATAGCAACTACCTAAAACACCATAGCAACCACCTTAAACACCCTAGCAACCACATAGCAACGCCATAGCAACCACCTAAAACACCATAGCAACCACATGGCAATGCCATAGCAACCACCTAAAACACCATAGCAACCACATAGCAACCACCTTAAAGACCCTAGCAACCACATAGCAACGCTATAGCAACCACCTAAAACACCCTAGCAACCACATAGCAACCACCTAAAACACCATAGCAACCACATAGCAACACCATAGCAACCACCTAAAACACCATAGCAACCACATAGCAACACCCTAGCAACCACCTGGAACACCCTAGCAACCACATAGCAACGCCATAGCAACCACTTAAAACACCCTACCAACCATCTTAAACACCCTAGCAACCACATAGCAACCTCTTAAACACCATAGCAACGCCATAGCAACCACCTTACACACCCTAGCAACCACATAGCAATGCCATAGCAACCACCTAAAACACCATAGCAACCACATAGCAACACCCTAGCAACCACTTGCAACACCCTAGCAACCACATAGCAACGCCATAGCAACCACTTGGAACACCCTAGCAACCACATAGCAACACCCTAGAAACCAATTTAAACACCCTAGCAACCACATAGCAACGCCATAGCAACCACCTAAAACACCATAGCAACCACATAGCAACGCCATAGCAACCACATAGCAACGCCATAGCAACCACTTGGAACACCCTAGCAACCACATAGCAACACCCTAGAAACCAATTTAAACACCCTAGCAACCACATAGCAACGCCATAGCAACCACCTAAAACACCATAGCAACCACATAGCAACACCCTAGCAACCAACTGGAACACCCTAGCAACAACATAGCAACGCCATAGCAACCTCTAAAACACCATAGCAACGCCATAGCAACCACCTTACACACCCTAGCAACCACATAGCAACGCCATAGCAACCACCTAAAACACCATAGCAACCACATAGCAACACCCTAGCAACCACCTGCAACACCCTAGCAACCACATAGCAACGCCATAGCAACCACTTAAAACACCACTAGCAACCATCTCATACACCCTAGCAACCACATAGCAACACCATAGCAACCACCTGGAACACCTTAGCAACCAACTTAAACACCCTAGCAACCACATAGCAACGCCATAGCAACCACCTTACACACCCTAGCAACCACATAGCAACGCCATAGCAACCACCTAAAACACCATAGCAACCACATAGCAACACCCTAGCAACCACCTGGAACACCCTAGCAACCACATAGCAACGCCATAGCAACCACCTTAAACACCCTAGCAACCACATAGCAAGGCCATAGCAACCACTTGGAACACCCTAGCAACCACATAGCAACACCCTAGCAACCACCTGGAACACCCTAGCAACCAATTTACACACCCTAGCAACCACATAGCAACGCCATAGCAACCACCTAAAACACCATAGCAACCACATAGCAACACCCTTGCAACCACATAGCAACGCCATAGCAACCACCTAAAACACCCTAGCAACCACATAGCAACGCCATAGCAACCACCTGGAACACCCTAGCAACCACATAGCAACGCCATAGCAACCACCTAAAACACCATAGCAACCACATAGCAACACCCTAGCAACCACCTGGAACACCTTAGCAACCACATAGCAACCTCTTAAAACACCCTAGCAACCATCTTTAACACCCTAGCAACCACATAGCAACCTCTAAAACACCATAGCAACGCCATAGCAACCACCTTACACACCCTAGCAACCACATAGCAACGCCATAGCAACCACCTAAAACACCATAGCAACCACATATGAACACCCTAGCAACCATCTGCAACACCCTAGCAACCACATAGCAACGCCATAGCAACCACTTAAAACACCCTAGCAACCATCTTAAACACCCTAGCAACCACATAGCAACGCCATAGCAACCACTTAGAACACCCTAGCAACCACCTTGAACACCTTAGCAACCAACTTAAACACCCTAGCAACCACCTAAAACACCATAGCAACCAGATAGCAACACCCTAGCAACCACCTAAAACACCATAGCAACCACATAGCAACACCCTAGCAACAAACTGGAACACCCTAGCAACCACATAGCAACGCCATAGCAACCACCTAAAACACCATAGCAACCACATAGCAACGCCATAGCAACCACCTGGAACACCTTAGCAACCAACTTAAACACCCTAGCAACCACATAGCAACGCCATAGCAACCACCTAAAACACCATAGCAACCACATAGCAACACCCTAGCAACCACCTGGAACACCCTAGCAACCACATAGCAACGCCATAGCAACCACATAAAACACCATAGCAACCACATAGCAACGCCCTAGCAACCACCTTAAACACCCTAGCAACCACATAGCAACGCCATATCAACCACCTAAAACACCATAGCAACCACATAGCAACACCCTAGCAACCACCTGGAACACCCTAGCAACCACATAGCAACGCCATAGCAACCACTTAAAACACCCTAGCAACCATCTTAAACACCCTAGCAACCACATAGCAACGCCATAGCAACCACCTGGAACACCTTAGCAACCAGCTTAAACACCCTAACAACCACCTAAAACACCATAGCAACCAGATAGCAACACCCTAGCAACCACCTAAAACACCATAGCAACCACATAGCAACACCCTAGCAACCTACTGGAACACCCTGGCAACCACATAGCAACGCCATAGCAACCACCTAAAACACCCTAGCAACCACATAGCAACGCCATAGCAACCACCTAAAACACCATAGCAACCACATAGCAACACCCTAGCAACCACCTGGAACACCCTAGCAACCAACTTAAAGACCCTAGCAACCACATAGCAACGCCATAGCAACTACCTAAAACACCATAGCAACCACCTTAAACACCCTAGCAACCACATAGCAACGCCATAGCAACCACCTAAAACACCATAGCAACCACATAGCAATGCCATAGCAACCACCTAAAACACCATAGCAACCACATAGCAACCACCTTAAACACCCTAGCAACCACATAGCAACGCTATAGCAACCACCTAAAACACCCTAGCAACCACATAGCAACCACCTAAAACACCATAGCAACCACATAGCAACGCCCTAGCAACCACCTGGAACACCCTAGCAACCACATAGCAACGCCATAGCAACCATCTGGAACACCCTAGCAACCACATAGCAACACCATAGCAACCACCTAAAACACCATAGCAACCACATAGCAACACCCTAGCAACCACCTGGAACACCCTAGCAACCACATAGCAACGCCATAGCAACCACTTAAAACACCCTACCAACCATCTTAAACACCCTAGCAACCACATAGCAACCTCTTAAACACCATAGCAACGCCATAGCAACCACCTTACACACCCTAGCAACCACATAGCAATGCCATAGCAACCACCTAAAACACCATAGCAACCACATAGCAACACCCTAGCAACCACTTGCAACACCCTAGCAACCACATAGCAACGCCATAGCAACCACTTGGAACACCCCTAGCAAACCACATAGCAACACCCTAGAAACCAATTTAAAACACCCTAGCAACCACATAGCAACGCCATAGCAACCACCTAAAAACACCATAGCAACCACATAGCAACGCCATAGCAACCACATAGCAACGCCATAGCAACCACTTGGAACACCCTAGCAACCACATAGCAACACCCTAGAAACCAATTTAAACACCCTAGCAACCACATAGCAACGCCATAGCAACCACCTAAAACACCATAGCAAACCACATAGCAACACACCCTAGCAACCAACTGGAACACCCTAGCAACAACATAGCAAACGCCATAGCAACCTCTAAAACACCATAGCAACGCCATAGCAACCACCTTACACACCCTAGCAACCACATAGCAACGCCATAGCAACCACCTAAAAAACACCATAGCAACCACATAGCAACACCCTAGCAACCAACCTGCAACACCCTAGCAACCACATAGCAACGCCATAGCAACCACTTAAAACACCCTAGCAACCATCTCATACACCCTAGCAACCACATAGCAACGCCATAGCAACCACCTGGAACACCTTAGCAACCAACTTAACACCCTAGCAACCACATAGCAACGCCCATAGCAACCATTTTACACACCCTAGCAACCACATAGCAACGCCATAGCAACCACCCTAAAACACCATAGCAACCACATAGCAACACCCTAGCAACCACCTGGAACACACCCTAGCAACCACATAGCAACGCCATAGCAACCACCTTAAACACCCTAGCAACCACATAGCAAGGCCATAGCAACCACTTGGAACATCCTAGCAACCACATAGCAACACCCAAGCAACCACCTGGAACACCCTAGCAACCAATTTACACACCCTAGCAACCACATAGCAACGCCATAGCAACCACCTAAAACACCATAGCAACCACATAGCAACACCCTAGCAACCACATAGCAACGCTATAGCAACCACCTAAAACACCCTAGCAACCACATAGCAACGCCATAGCAACCACCTAAAACACCCTAGCAACCACATAGCAACGCCATAGCAACCACCTGGAACACCCTAGCAACCACATAGCAACGCCATAGCAACCACCTAAAACACCATAGCAACCACATAGCAACACCCTAGCAACCACCTGGAACACCTTAGCAACCACATAGCAACCTCTTAAAACACCCTAGCAACCATCTTTAACACCCTAGCAACCACATAGCAACCTCTAAAACACCATAGCAACGCCATAGCAACCACCTTACACACCCTAGCAACCACATAGCAACGCCATAGCAACCACCTAAAACACCATAGCAACCACATATGAACACCCTAGCAACCACCTGCAACACCCTAGCAACCACATAGCAACGCCATAGCAACCACTTAAAACACCCTAGCAACCATCTTAAACACCCTAGCAACCACATAGCAACGCCATAGCAACCACTTAGAACACCCTAGCAACCACCTGGAACACCTTAGCAACCAACTTAAACACCCTAGCAACCACCTAAAACACCATAGCAACCAGATAGCAACACCCTAGCAACCACCTAAAACACCATAGCAACCACATAGCAACACCCTAGCAACAAACTGGAACACCCTAGCAACCACATAGCAACGCCATAGCAACCACCTAAAACACCATAGCAACCACATAGCAACGCCATAGCAACCACCTGGAACACCTTAGCAACCAACTTAAACACCCTAGCAACCACATAGCAACGCCATAGCAACCACCTAAAACACCATAGCAACCACATAGCAACACCTAGCAACCACCTGGAACACCCTAGCAACCACATAGCAACGCCATAGCAACCACATAAAACACCATAGCAACCACATAGCAACGCCCTAGCAACCACCTTAAACACCCTAGCAACCACATAGCAACGCCATATCAACCACCTAAAACACCATAGCAACCACATAGCAACACCCTAGCAACCACCTGGAACACCCTAGCAACCACATAGCAACGCCATAGCAACCACTTAAAACACCCTAGCAACCATCTTAAACACCCTAGCAACCACATAGCAACGCCATAGCAACCACCTGGAACACCTTAGCAACCAGCTTAAACACCCTAACAACCACCTAAAACACCATAGCAACCAGATAGCAACACCCTAGCAACCACCTAAAAAACCATAGCAACCACATAGCAACACCCTAGCAACCTACTGGAACACCCTGGCAACCACATAGCAACGCCATAGCAACCACCTAAAACACCATAGCAACCACATAGCAACACCCTAGCAACCACCTGGAACACCCTAGCAACCACATAGCAACGCCATAGCAACCACATAGCAACACCCTAGCAACCACATAGCAACACCCTAGCAACCACCTGGAACACCATAGCAACCACATAGCAACGCCATAGCAACCACCTAAAACACCCTAGCAACCACATAGCAACACCATAGCTACCACATAGCAACACCCTAGCAACCACCTGGAACACCCTAGCAACCACATAGCAACGCCATAGCAACCACTTTAAACACCCTAGCGACCATCTTAAACACCCTAGCAACCACATAGCAACGCCATAGCAACCACCTAAAACACCATAGCAACCACATAGCAACACCCTAGCAACCACTTGGAACACCCTAGCAACCACATAGCAACGCCATAGCAACCACTTGAAACACCCTAGCAACCATCTTAAACACCCTAGCAACCACACAGCAACCTCTAAAACCCCATAGCAACGCCATAGCAACCACCTTACACACCCTAGCAACCACATAGCAACGCCATAGCAACCACTTAAAACACCATAGCAACCACATAGCAACACCCTAGCAACCACCTGGAACACCCTAGCAACCACATAGCAACGCCATAGCAACCACTTAAAACACCCTAGCAACCATCTTAAACACCCTAGCAACCACATAGCAACACCCTAGCAACCACCTGGAACACCCTAGCAACCAACTTAAAGACCCTAGCAACCACATAGCAACGCCATAGCAACCACCTAAAACACCATAGCAACCACCTTAAACACCCTAGCAACCACATAGCAACGCCATAGCAACCACCTAAAACACCATAGCAACCACATAGCAACCACCTTAAACACCCTAGCAACCACATAGCAACGCTATAGCAACCACCTAAAACACCCTAGCAACCACATAGCAACCACCTAAAACACCATAGCAACCACATAGCAACGCCCTAGCAACCACCTGGAACACCCTAGCAACCACATAGCAACGCCATAGCAACCACCTGGAACACCCTAGCAACCACATAGCAACGCCATAGCAACCACACCTAAAACAAACACCATAGCAAAACCACTCAGCAACACCCTAGCAACCACCTGGAACACCCTAGCAACCACATAGCAACGCCATAGCAACCACTTGAAACACCCTAGCAACCATCATAAACACCCTAGCAACCACATAGCAACCTCTAAAACACCATAGCAACGCCATAGCAACCACCTTACACACCCTAGCAACCACATAGCAACGCCATAGCAACCACTTAAAACACCATAGCAACCACATAGCAACACCCTAGCAACCACCTGGAACACCCTAGCAACCACATAGCAAACGCCATAGCAACCACTTAAAACACCCTAGCAACCATCTTAAACACCCTAGCAACCACATAGCAACGCCATAGCAACCACTTGGAACACCCTAGCAACCACATAGCAACACCCTAGCAACCACCTGGAACACCCTAGCAACCAACTTAAAGACCCTAGCAACCACATAGCAACGCCATAGCAACCACCTAAAACACCCATAGCAACCACCTTAAACACCCTAGCAACCACATAGCAACGCCATAGCAACCACCTAAAACACCATAGCAACCACATAGCAACGCCATAGCAACCACCTAAAACACCATAGCAACCACATAGCAACCACCTTAAACACCCTAGCAACCACATAGCAACGCTATAGCAACCACCTAAAACACCCTAGCAACCACATAGCAACCACCTAAAACACCATAGCAAACACCATAGCAACCACATTGCAACGCCATAGCAAACCACCTAAAACACCATAGCAACACCACATAGCAACGCCATAGCAACCACCTAAAACACCCTAGCAACCACATAGCAACCACCTAAAACACCATAGCAACCACATAGCAACGCCCTAGCAACCACCTTAAACACCCTAGCAACCACATAGCAACACCCTAGCAACCACCTGGAACACCCTAGCAACCACATAGCAACGCCATAGCAACCACTTAAAACACCCTAGCAACCATCTTAAACACCCTAGCAACCACATAGCAACGCCATAGCAACCACTTGGAACACCCTAGCAACCAACTTAAAGACCCTAGCAACGCCATAGCAACCACTTAAAACACCATAGCAACCACCTTAAACACCCTAGCAACCACATAGCAACGCCATAGCAACCACCTTACACACCCTAGCAACCACATAGCAACGCCATAGCAACCACCTAAAACACCATAGCAACCACATAGCAACCACCTTAAACACCCTAGCAACCACATAGCAACGCTATAGCAACCACCTAAAACACCCTAGCAACCACATAGCAACGCCATAGCAACCACCTAAAACACCATAGCAACCACATAGCAACGCCCTAGCAACCACCTTAAACACCCTAGCAACCACATAGCAACGCCATAGCAACCACCTGGAACACCCTAGCAACCACATAGCAACGCCATAGCAACCACCTAAAACACCATAGCAACCACATAGCAACACCCTAGCAACCACCTGCAACACCCTAGCAACCACATAGCAACGCCCATAGCAACCACCTGGAACACCCTAGCAACCACATAGCAACGCCATAGCAACCACTTAAAACACCCTAGCAACCATCTTAAACACCCTAGCAACCACATAGCAACGCCATAGCAACCACTTAGAACACCCTAGCAACCAACTGGAACACCTTAGCAAACCAGCTTAAACCACCCTAGCAACCACCTAAAACACCCATAGCAACCAGATAGCAACACCCTAGCAACCACATAGCAACACCCTAGCAACCACCTGGAACACCCTAGCAACCACATAGCAACGCCATAGCAACCACTTTAAACACCCTAGCAACCATCTTAAACACCCTAGCAACCACATAGCAACGCCATAGCAACCACCTAAAACACCATAGCAACCACATAGCAACACCCTAGCAACCAACTGGAACACCCTAGCAACCACATAGCAACGCCATAGCAACCACCTAAACACCATAGCAACCACATAGCAACGCCATAGCAACCACCTGGAAGTTGGTTGCTATAGCAACCACCTGGTTGCTATAGCAACCAACTTAAACACCATAGCAACCACATAGCAACGCCATAGCAACCACCTAAAACACCATAGCAACCACATAGCAACACCCTAGCAACCACCTGGAACACCCTAGCAACCACATAGCAACGCCATAGCAACCACCTAAAACACCATAGCAACCACATAGCAACGCCCTAGCAACCACCTTAAACACCCTAGCAACCACATAGCAACGCCATATCAACCACCTAAAACACCATAGCAACCACATAGCAACACCCTAGCAACCACCTGGAACACCCTAGCAACCACATAGCAACGCCATAGCAACCACTTAAAACACCCTAGCAACCATCTTAAACACCCTAGCAACCACATAGCAACGCCATAGCAACCACCTGGAACACCTTAGCAACCAGCTTAAACACCCTAGCAACCACCTAAAACACCATAGCAACCAGATAGCAACACCCTAGCAACCACCCTAAAACACCATAGCAACCACATAGCAACACCCTAGCAACCAACTGGAACACCCTGGCAACCACATAGCAACGCCATAGCAACCACCTAAAACACCATAGCAACCACATAGCAACGCCATAGCAACCACCTGGAACACCTTAGCAACCAACTTAAACACCCTAGCAACCACATAGCAACGCCATAGCAACCACACCTAAAAACACCATAGCAACCACATAGCAACACCCTAGCAACCACCTGGAACACCCTAGCAAACCAACTTAAAGACCCTAGCAACCACATAGCAACGCCATAGCAACCACCTAAAACACCATAGCAACCACCTTAAAACACCCTAGCAACCACATAGCAACGCCATAGCAACCACCTAAAACACCATAGCAACCACATAGCAACCACCTTAAAACACCCTAGCAACCACATAGCAACGCTATAGCAACCACCTAAAAACACCCTAGCAACCACATAGCAACCACCTAAAACACCATAGCAACCACATAGCAACGCCCTAGCAACCACCTGGAACACCCTAGCAACCCACATAGCAACGCCATAGCAACCACCTGGAACACCCTAGCAACCACATAGCAACGCCATAGCAACCACCTAAAACACCATAGCAACCACTCAGCAACACCCTAGCAACCACCTGGAACACCCTAGCAACCACATAGCAACGCCATAGCAACCACTTGAAACACCCTAGCAACCATCATAAACACCCTAGCAACCACATAGCAACCTCTAAAACACCATAGCAACGCCATAGCAACCACCTTACACACCCTAGCAACCACATAGCAACGCCATAGCAACTACTTAAAACACCATAGCAACCACATAGCAACACCCTAGCAACCACCTGGAACACCCTAGCAACCACATAGCAACGCCATAGCAACCACTTAAAACACCCTAGCAACCATCTTAAACACCCTAGCAACCACATAGCAACGCCATAGCAACCACTTGGAACACCCTAGCAACCACCTGGAACACCCTAGCAACCAACTTAAAGACCCTAGCAACCACATAGCAACGCCATAGCAACCACCTAAAACACCATAGCAACCACCTTAAACACCCTAGCAACCACATAGCAACGCCATAGCAACCACCTAAAACACCATAGCAACCACATAGCAACGCCATAGCAACCACCTAAAACACCATAGCAACCACATAGCAACCACCTTAAACACCCTAGCAACCACATAGCAACGCTATAGCAACCACCTAAAACACCCTAGCAACCACATAGCAACCACCTAAAACACCATAGCAACACCATAGCAACCACATAGCAACGCCATAGCAACCACCTAAAACACCATAGCAACCACATAGCAACGCCATAGCAAACCACCTAAAACACCCTAGCAGCAACCACATAGCAACCACCTAAAAACACCATAGCAACCACATAGCAACGCCCTAGCAACCACCTTAAACACCCTAGCAACCACATAGCAAAACCCTAGCAACAACCTGGAACACCCTAGCAACCACATAGCAACGCCATAGCAACTACTTAAAACACCCTAGCAACCATCTTAAACACCCTAGCAACCACATAGCAACGCCATAGCAACCACTTGGAACACCCTAGCAACCACATAGCAACACCCTAGCAACCAACTTAAAGACCCTAGCAACCACCTAGCAACGCCATAGCAACCACCTAAAACACCATAGCAACCACCTTAAACACCCTAGCAACCACATAGCAACGCCATAGCAACCACCTTACACACCCTAGCAACCACATAGCAACGCCATAGCAAACCACCTAAAACACCATAGCAACCACATAGCAACCACCTTAAACACCCTAGCAACCACATAGCAACGCCATAGCAACCACCTAAAACACCCTAGCAACCACATAGCAACGCCATAGCAACCACCTAAAACACCATAGCAACCACATAGCAACGCCCTAGCAACCACCTAAAACACCATAGCAACCACATAGCAACACCCTAGCAACCAACTGGAACACCCTAGCAACCACATAGCAACGCCATAGCAACCACCTAAAACACCATAGCAACCACCTGCAACACCCTAGCAAACCACATAGCAACGCCATAGCAACCACCTGGAACACCCTAGCAACCACATAGCAACGCCATAGCAACCACTTAAAACACCCTAGCAACCATCTTAAACACCCTAGCAACCACATAGCAAACGCCATAGCAACCACTTAGAACACCCTAGCAACCAACTGGAACACCTTAGCAACCAGCTTTTAAACACCCTAGCAACCACCTAAAACACCATAGCAACCAGATAGCAAACACCTAGCACACCACATAGCAACACCCTAGCAACCACCTGGAACACCCTAGCAACCACATAGCAACGCCATAGCAACCACTTTAAACACCCTAGCAACCATCTTAAACACCCTAGCAACCACATAGCAAACGCCATAGCAACCACCTAAAACACCCATAGCAACCACATAGCAACACCCTAGCAACCACTTGGAACACCCCCTAGCAACCACATAGCAACGCCATAGCAACCACTTGAAACACCCTAGCAAACCATCTTAAACACCCTAGCAACCACATAGCAACCTCTAAAACACCATAGCAACGCCATAGCAACCACCTTACACACCCTAGCAACCACATAGCAACGCCATAGCAACCACATAGCAACACCCTAGCAACCACCTGGAACACCCTAGCAACCACATAGCAACGCCATACCAACCACTTAAAAAACACCCTAGCAACCATCTTAAAACCCTAGCAAACCACATAGCAACGCCATAGCAACCACTTGGAACACCCTAGCAACCACCTAAAAACCACCATAGCAACCACCTTAAACACCCTAGCAACCACATAGCAACGCCATAGCAACCACCTAAAACACCATAGCAACCACATAGCAACGCCATAGCAACCACCTAAAACACCATAGCAACCACATAGCAACCAGCTTAAACACCCTAGCAACCACATAGCAACGCTATAGCAACCACCTAAAACACCCTAGCAACCACATAGCAACCACCTAAAACACCATAGCAACACCATAGCAACCACATAGCAACGCCATAGCAACCACCTAAAACACCCTAGCAACCACATAGCAACCACCTAAAACACCATAGCAACCACATAGCAACGCCATAGCAACCACTTAAAAAACCCTAGCAACCATCTTAAACACCCTAGCAACCACATAGCAACGCTATAGCAACCACCTAAAACACCCTAGCAACCACATAGCAACCACCTAAAACACCATAGCAACCACTCAGCAACACCCTAGCAACCACCTGGAACACCCTAGCAACCACATAGCAACGCCATAGCAACCACCTAAAACACCATAGCAACCACATAGCAACGCCCTAGCAACCACCTTAAACACCCTAGCAACCACATAGCAACGCCATATCAACCACCTGGAACACCCTAGCAACCACATAGCAACGCCATAGCAACCACTTAAAACACCCTAGCATCCATCTTAAACACCCTAGCAACCACATAGCAACGCCATAGCAACCACCTGGAACACCTTAGCAACCAGCTTAAACACCCTAGCAACCACCTAAAACACCATAGCAACCAGATAGCAACACCCTAGCAACCACCTAAAACACCATAGCAACCAGATAGCAACACCCTAGCAACCACCTAAAACACCATAGCAACCACATAGCAACACCCTAGCAACCAACTGGAACACCCTGGCAACCACATAGCAACGCCATAGCAACCACCTAAAACACCATAGCAACCACATAGCAACGCCATAGCAACCACCTGGAACACCTTAGCAACCAACTTAAACACCCTAGCAACCACATAGCAAACGCCATAGCAACCACCTAAAACACCATAGCAACCACATAGCAACACCCTAGCAACCACCTGGAACACCCTAGCAACCACATAGCAACGCCATAGCAACCACCTAAAACACCATAGCAACCACCTTAAACACCCTAGCAACCACATAGCAACGCCATAGCAACCACCTAAAACACCATAGCAACCACATAGCAACCACCTTAAACACCCTAGCAACCACATAGCAACGCATATAGCAACCACCTAAAACACCCTAGCAACCACATAGCAACCACCTAAAACACCATAGCAACCACATAGCAACGCCCTAGCAACCACCTGGAACACCCTAGCAACCACATAGCAACGCCATAGCAACCACCTGGAACACCCTAGCAACCACATAGCAACGCCATAGCAACCACCTAAAACACCATAGCAACCACTCAGCAACACCCTAGCAACCACCTGGAACACCCTAGCAACCACATAGCAACGCCATAGCAACCACTTGAAACACCCTAGCAACCATCATAAAACACCCTAGCAACCACATAGCAACCTCTAAAACACCATAGCAACGCCATAGCAACCACCTTACACACCCTAGCAACCACATAGCAACGCCATAGCAACCACTTAAAACACCATAGCAACCACATAGCAACACCCTAGCAACCACCTGGAACACCCTAGCAACCACATAGCAACGCCATAGCAACCACTTAAAACACCCTAGCAACCATCTTAAACACCCTAGCAACCACATAGCAACGCCATAGCAACCACTTGGAACACCCTAGCAACCACATAGCAACACCCTAGCAACCACCTGGAACACCCTAGCAACCAACTTAAAGACCCTAGCAACCACATAGCAACGCCATAGCAACCACCTAAAACACCATAGCAACCACCTTAAACACCCTAGCAACCACATAGCAACGCCATAGCAACCACCTAAAACACCATAGCAACCACATAGCAACGCCATAGAAACCACCTAAAACACCATAGCAACCACATAGCAACCACCTTAAACACCCTAGCAACCACATAGCAACGCTATAGCAACCACCTAAAACACCCTAGCAACCACATAGCAACCACCTAAAACACCATAGCAACACCATAGCAACCACATTGCAACGCCATAGCAACCACCTAAAACACCATAGCAACCACATAGCAACGCCATAGCAACCACCTAAAACCCCCTAGCAACCACATAGCAACCACCTAAAACACCATAGCAACCACATAGCAACGCCCTAGCAACCACCTTAAACACCCTAGCAACCACATAGCAACACCCTAGCAACCACCTGGAACACCCTAGCAACCACATAGCAACGCCATAGCAACCACTTAAAACACCCTAGCAACCATCTTAAACACCCTAGCAACCACATAGCAACGCCATAGCAACCACTTGGAACACCCTAGCAACCAACTTAAAGACCCTAGCAACCACCTAGCAACGCCATAGCAACCACTTAAAACACCATAGCAACCACCTTAAACACCCTAGCAACCACATAGCAACGCCATAGCAACCACCTTACACACCCTAGCAACCACATAGCAACGCCATAGCAACCACCTAAAACACCATAGCAACCACATAGCAACCACCTTAAACACCCTAGCAACCACATAGCAACGCTATAGCAACCACCTAAAACACCCTAGCAACCACATAGCAACGCCATAGCAACCACCTAAAACACCATAGCAACCACATAGCAACGCCCTAGCAACCACCTTAAACACCCTAGCAACCACATAGCAACGCCATAGCAACCACCTGGAACACCCTAGCAACCACATAGCAACGCCATAGCAACCACCTAAAACACCATAGCAACCACATAGCAACACCCTAGCAACCACCTGCAACACCCTAGCAACCACATAGCAACGCCATAGCAACCACCTGGAACACCCTAGCAACCACATAGCAACGCCATAGCAACCACTTAAAACACCCTAGCAACCATCTTAAACACCCTAGCAACCACATAGCAACGCCATAGCAACCACTTAGAACACCCTAGCAACCAACTGGAACACCTTAGCAACCAGCTTAAACACCCTAGCAACCACCTAAAACACCATAGCAACCAGATAGCAACACCCTAGCAACCACATAGCAACACCCTAGCAACCACCTGGAACACCCTAGCAACCACATAGCAACGCCATAGCAACCACTTTAAACACCCTAGCAACCATCTTAAACACCCTAGCAACCACATAGCAACGCCATAGCAACCACCTAAAACACCATAGCAACCACATAGCAACACCCTAGCAACCAACTGGAACACCCTAGCAACCACATAGCAACGCCATAGCAACCACCTAAACACCTTAAGCCGCGTTTCCACCAAATTACCCGGAACTTTTAGTCCCAGGAACTACTTTTCCAGGAACTAAAAGGTTCCTTTAAACAATGGTTGCCTGCGTTTCCACCGGGGTCTAAAGTCCCGCGAAGATTAGGCAAATTAGTTCGCTGACGTGTAAAATAGCGACGTTGTCGTCGGTCCATCTGTCCTATGATTTATTCTGTAACCCCATACTACCACCGAAGTAGCCTACATTATTTTCTAATAACCGGGACAGCCCGGAGGGGTTTATTCCACTTATATACAACGGGTTACCAACAATGACTATATATGGTTACTTTTGTATTTATTGATTTTTTTATCAATTTAATCACCTGGAATTGAAATATTCTTCTGCAGCCGTTTGGGCATATTTTACCGTTGTCAAGCAAAACTGTCGTTGGTAGTTGAACTTGGACCGTTGTTATGCAACAAAAAGGATATAACAGGCCAATAGTCAGATTGTAACTGTTTTATATATCCTCTCAAGCACATTCATTATGTTTTTATGCGAACATTCACTTTCATGTCTTTGCATTCTGTCGCTTCGGATGTCTTCACATTTCCAATATAACTGGCAACAACAGCAGAAAACATGCACACGTTGTAAACAATTTGCTGTTTGATTACTTTCTCATTGTCAATTCCATATATGCTAATCGCAAAATGACAAGAATAGAACGAAAACTCGGACTTGCGTGAAAATTTAAATTAGCAGTGGTACAGCCACCGTTTGCTTTCCTTCGAAGTTACTGCTAGCCGAGCAGCGAAGTGTGCCCTCCAGATGCGAACCATGCACCATAAATTAGTCCATAGTCTTCCTGGTCTTTTTGTGGAATTGAAGAATGGCAGAGTAAAATTACGGCAGTCAGAAAAAGCTAAAGCGACGATTACTAGAATTAACCTGTTATTTTTCTCTGACAAAAAGTGCGGAAGGTGATTTCCAGTTTGCTTTTACTGTATCAACAATGTGAATTACGCAGAACTACCGCATACCTCACATAACTGTATCAAACGTTTTGAGTCAATTACAACGGACTAACAAAGAAAATCCGGAAGAAAATATTCAGCAACCGAATGAATCCGTTTGAATGTTTTGGTACGTAATATGCTGTCCCAGCACGAATGCTTAGCATTTTATAAAACGAATACTAAAGCAAGAAAAGAACAGAAGAGCACACGTTATAATTCCAAGACGTTGGCAGGCTAAACTAGGCTACTGCGCCGCATAACATACAAGTTTGATTTGAAGTTATTATGAAAATAAATTGGTTTGCGGCTGCATATTTTCAAACATGGCGGTTGAAAATAAATACAAAAAAATGCTGCGTGTACTCGACCAATCAGAAATGTTCAGCGCTGCAAGCTCCACCCAAAAGGTTCCTGTACTTTCGGAAAGTACTACCCCCCGAGCAGGAACCTTTTGGAGGTAAAATAAAGCCCCCGGAACTAAATTTAGACCCTAGTTCCTGCGGTGGAAACGCACGTAGTTCCTCAAAAGGTTCCTAGTTCCGGGGTAAAGTTCCTGCGGTGGAAACGCGCCTATAGCAACCACATAGCAACGCCATAGCAACCACCTGGAAGTTGGTTGCTATAGCAACCACCTGGTTGCTATAGCAACCAACTTAAACACCCTAGCAACCACATAGCAACGCCATAGCAACCACCTAAAACACCATAGCAACCACATAGCAACACCCTAGCAACCACCTGGAACACCCTAGCAACCACATAGCAACGCCATAGCAACCACCTAAAACACCATAGCAACCACATAGCAACGCCCTAGCAACCACCTTAAACACCCTAGCAACCACATAGCAACGCCATATCAACCACCTAAAACACCATAGCAACCACATAGCAACACCCTAGCAACCACCTGGAACACCCTAGCAACCACATAGCAACGCCATAGCAACCACTTAAAACACCCTAGCAACCATCTTAAACACCCTAGCAACCACATAGCAACGCCATAGCAACCACCTGGAACACCTTAGCAACCAGCTTAAACACCCTAGCAACCACCTAAAACACCATAGCAACCAGATAGCAACACCCTAGCAACCACCTAAAACACCATAGCAACCACATAGCAACACCCTAGCAACCAACTGGAACACCCTGGCAACCACATAGCAACGCCATAGCAACCACCTAAAACACCATAGCAACCACATAGCAACGCCATAGCAACCACCTGGAACACCTTAGCAACCAACTTAAACACCCTAGCAACCACATAGCAACGCCATAGCAACCACCTAAAACACCATAGCAACCACATAGCAACACCCTAGCAACCACCTGGAACACCCTAGCAACCAACTTAAAGACCCTAGCAACCACATAGCAACGCCATAGCAACCACCTAAAACACCATAGCAACCACCTTAAACACCCTAGCAACCACATAGCAACGCCATAGCAACCACCTAAAACACCATAGCAACCACATAGCAACCACCTTAAACACCCTAGCAACCACATAGCAACGCTATAGCAACCACCTAAAACACCCTAGCAACCACATAGCAACCACCTAAAACACCATAGCAACCACATAGCAACGCCCTAGCAACCACCTGGAACACCCTAGCAACCACATAGCAACGCCATAGCAACCACCTGGAACAACCTAGCAACCACATAGCAACGCCATAGCAACCACCTAAAACACCATAGCAACCACTCAGCAACACCCTAGCAACCACCTGGAACACCCTAGCAACCACATAGCAACGCCATAGCAACCACTTGAAACACCCTAGCAACCATCATAAAACCCTAGCAACCACATAGCAACCTCTAAAACACCATAGCAACGCCATAGCAACCACCTTACACACCCTAGCAACCACATAGCAACGCCATAGCAACTACTTAAAACACCATAGCAACCACATAGCAACACCCTAGCAACCACCTGGAACACCCTAGCAACCACATAGCAACGCCATAGCAACCACTTAAAACACCCTAGCAACCATCTTAAACACCCTAGCAACCACATAGCAACGCCATAGCAACCACTTGGAACACCCTAGCAACCACCTGGAACACCCTAGCAACCAACTTAAAGACCCTAGCAACCACATAGCAACGCCATAGCAACCACCTAAAACACCATAGCAACCACCTTAAACACCCTAGCAACCACATAGCAACGCCATAGCAACCACCTAAAAACACCCATAGCAACCACATAGCAACGCCATAGCAACCACCTAAAACACCATAGCAACCACATAGCAACCACCTTAAACACCCTAGCAACCACATAGCAACGCTATAGCAACCACCTAAAACACCCTAGCAACCACATAGCAACCACCTAAAACACCATAGCAACACCATAGCAACCACATAGCAACGCCATAGCAACCACCTAAAACACCATAGCAACCACATAGCAACGCCATAGCAACCACCTAAAACACCCTAGCAACCACATAGCAACCACCTAAAACACCATAGCAACCACATAGCAACGCCCTAGCAACCACCTTAAACACCCTAGCAACCACATAGCAAAACCCTAGCAACAACCTGGAACACCCTAGCAACCACATAGCAACGCCATAGCAACTACTTAAAACACCCTAGCAACCATCTTAAACACCCTAGCAACCACATAGCAACGCCATAGCAACCACTGGAACACCCTAGCAACCACATAGCAACACCCTAGCAACCAACTTAAAGACCCTAGCAACCACCTAGCAACGCCATAGCAACCACACTAAAACACCATAGCAACCACCTTAAACACCCTAGCAACCACATAGCAACGCCATAGCAACCACCTTACACACCCTAGCAACCACATAGCAACGCCATAGCAACCACCTAAAACACCATAGCAACCACATAGCAACCACCTTAAACACCCTAGCAACCACATAGCAACGCTATAGCAACCACCTAAAACACCCTAGCAACCACATAGCAACGCCATAGCAACCACCTAAAACACCATAGCAACCACATAGCAACGCCCTAGCAACCACCTAAAACACCATAGCAACCACATAGCAACACCCTAGCAACCAACTGGAACACCCTAGCAACCACATAGCAACGCCATAGCAACCACCTAAAACACCATAGCAACCACCTGCAACACCCTAGCAACCACATAGCAACGCCATAGCAACCACCTGGAACACCCTAGCAACCACATAGCAACGCCATAGCAACCACTTAAAACACCCTAGCAACCATCTTAAACACCCTAGCAACCACATAGCAACGCCATAGCAACCACTTAGAACACCCTAGCAACCAACTGGAACACCTTAGCAACCAGCTTAAACACCCTAGCAACCACCTAAAACACCATAGCAACCAGATAGCAACACCCTAGCAACCACATAGCAACACCCTAGCAACCACCTGGAACACCCTAGCAACCACATAGCAACGCCATAGCAACCACTTTAAACACCCTAGCAACCATCTTAAACACCCTAGCAACCACATAGCAACGCCATAGCAACCACCTAAAACACCATAGCAACCACATAGCAACACCCTAGCAACCACTTGGAACACCCTAGCAACCACATAGCAACGCCATAGCAACCACTTGAAACACCCTAGCAACCATCTTAAACACCCTAGCAACCACATAGCAACCTCTAAAACACCATAGCAACGCCATAGCAACCACCTTACACACCCTAGCAACCACATAGCAACGCCATAGCAACCACATAGCAACACCCTAGCAACCACCTGGAACACCCTAGCAACCACATAGCAACGCCATACCAACCACTTAAAACACCCTAGCAACCATCTTAAACACCCTAGCAACCACATAGCAACGCCATAGCAACCACTTGGAACACCCTAGCAACCACCTAAAACACCATAGCAACCACCTTAAACACCCTAGCAACCACATAGCAACGCCATAGCAACCACCTAAAACACCATAGCAACCACATAGCAACGCCATAGCAACCACCTAAAACACCATAGCAACCACATAGCAACCAGCTTAAACACCCTAGCAACCACATAGCAACGCTATCCAACCACCTAAAACACCCTAGCAACCACATAGCAACCACCTAAAACACCATAGCAACACCATAGCAACCACATAGCAACGCCATAGCAACCACCTAAAACACCCTAGCAACCACATAGCAACCACCTAAAACACCATAGCAACCACATAGCAACGCCATAGCAACCACTTAAAACACCCTAGCAACCATCTTAAACACCCTAGCAACCACATAGCAACGCTATAGCAACCACCTAAAACACCCTAGCAACCACATAGCAACCACCTAAAACACCATAGCAACCACTCAGCAACACCCTAGCAACCACCTGGAACACCCTAGCAACCACATAGCAACGCCCTAGCAACCACCTTAAACACCCTAGCAACCACATAGCAACGCCATATCAACCACCTGGAACACCCTAGCAACCACATAGCAACGCCATAGCAACCACTTAAAACACCCTAGCATCCATCTTAAACACCCTAGCAACCACATAGCAACGCCATAGCAACCACCTGGAACACCTTAGCAACCAGCTTAAACACCCTAGCAACCACCTAAAACACCATAGCAACCAGATAGCAACACCCTAGCAACCACCTAAAACACCATAGCAACCACATAGCAACACCCTAGCAACCAACTGGAACACCCTGGCAACCACATAGCAACGCCATAGCAACCACCTAAAACACCATAGCAACCACATAGCAACGCCATAGCAACCACCTGGAACACCTTAGCAACCACTTAAACACCCTAGCAACCACATAGCAACGCCATAGCAACCACCTAAAAAAACACCATAGCAACCACATAGCAACACCCTAGCAACCACCTGGAACACCCTAGCAACCACATAGCAACGCCATAGCAACCACCTAAAACACCATAGCAACCACATAGCAACACCCTAGCAACCACCTGGAACACCCTAGCAACCACATAGCAACGCCATAGCAACCACTTAAAACACCCTAGCAACCATCTTAAACACCCTAGCAACCACATAGCAACACCCTAGCAACCACCTGGAACACCCTAGCAACCAACTTAAAGACCCTAGCAACCACATAGCAACGCCATAGCAACCACCTAAACACCATAGCAACCACCACCTTAAACACCCTAGCAACCACATAGCAACGCCATAGCAACCACCTAAAACACCATAGCAACCACATAGCAACCACCTTACACACCCTAGCAACCACATAGCAACGCTATAGCAACCACCTCAAACACCCTAGCAACCACCTAAAACACCATAGCAACCACATAGCAACGCCCTAGCAACCACCTGGAACACCCTAGCAACCACCTGGAACACCCTAGCAACCACATAGCAACGCCATAGCAACCACCTAAAACACCATAGCAACCACTCAGCAACACCCTAGCAACCACCTGGAACACCCTAGCAACCACATAGCAACGCCATAGCAACCACTTGAAACACCCTAGCAACCATCTTAAACACCCTAGCAACCACATAGCAACCTCTAAAACACCATAGCAACGCCATAGCAACCACCTTACACACCCTAGCAACCACATAGCAACGCCATAGCAACCACTTAAAACACCATAGCAACAACATAGCAACACCCTAGCAACCACCTGGAACACCCTAGCAACCACATAGCAACGCCATAGCAACCACATAGCAACGCCATAGCAACCACCTGGAACACCCTAGCAACCACATAGCAACGCCATAGCAACCACCTAAAACACCATAGCAACCACATAGCAACACCCTAGCAACACCCTAGCAACCACATAGCAACGCCATAGCAACCACTTGGAACACCCTAGCATACACATAGCAACACCCTAGCAACTACCTGGAACACCCTAGCAACCATATAGCAACGCCATAGCAACCACTTTAAACACCCTAGCAACCATCTTAAACACCCTAGCAACCACATAGCAACGCCATAGCAACCACCTAAAACACCATAGCAACCACATAGCAACACCCTAGCAACCACTTGGAACACCCTAGCAACCACATAGCAACGCCATAGCAACCACTTGAAACACCCTAGCAACCATCTTAAACACCCTAGCAACCACATAGCAACCTCTAAAACACCATAGCAACGCCATAGCAACCACCTTACACACCCTAGCAACCACATAGCAACGCCATAGCAACCACATAGCACACCTAGCAACCACCTGGAACACCCTAGCAACCACATAGCAACGCCATAGCAACCACTTAAAACACCCTAGCAACCATCTTAAACACCCTAGCAACCACATATCAACCACTTGGAACACCCTAGCAACCACATAGCAACACCCTAGCAACCACCTGGAACACCCTAGCAACCAACTTAAAGACCCTAGCAACCACATAGCAACGCCATAGCAACCACCTAAAACACCATAGCAACCACCCAGAACACCCTAGCAACCACATAGCAACCACCTAAAACACCATAGCAACCACATAGCAACGCCCTAGCAACCACCTGGAACACCCTAGCAACCACATAGCAACGCCATAGCAACCACCTGGAACACCCTAGCAACCACATAGCAACGCCATAGCAACCACTTGAAACACCCTAGCAACCATCTTAAACACCCTAGCAACCACATAGCAACCTCTAAAACACCATAGCAACGCCAAAGCAACCACCTTACACACCCTAGCAACCACATAGCAACGCCATAGCAACCACTTAAAACACCATAGCAACCACATAGCAACACCCTAGCAACCACCTGGAACACCCTAGCAACGCCATAGAAACCACCTAAAACACCATAGCAACCACATAGCAACGCCATAGCAACCACATAGCAACCACCTTAAACACCCTAGCAACCACATAGCAACGCTATAGCAACCACCTAAAACACCCTAGCAACCACATAGCAACGCCATAGCAACCACCTAAAACACCATAGCAACCACATAGCAACGCCCTAGCAACCACATAGCAACGCTATAGCAACCACCTAAAACACCCTAGCAACCACCTAAAACACCATAGCAACCACATAGCAACACCCTAGCAACCACATAGCAACGCCATAGCAACCACCTAAAACACCATAGAAACCACATAGCAACCACCTAAAACACCATAGCAACCACATAGCAACCACCTTAAACACCCTAGCAACCACATAGCAACGCTATAGCAACCACCTGGAACACCCTAGCAACCACATAGCAACGCCATAGCAACCACCTAAAACTCCCTAGCAACCTTCTTAAACACCCTAGCAACCACATAGCAACGCCATAGCAACCACTTAAAACACCCTAGCAACCTTTTTAAACACCCTAGCAACCACATAGCAACGCCATCTAGGACTCCAAACAATACTTCATAGTGGTTACTGGAGTGTTACAATAGGTTGTTAGGGAGTTGATTGGTGCTTGTTTGGAGTATAACAGCAGTGTTACAGGTGGTTGTTATGGAGTTGATTGATGGTTGGTAGGGAGTTGATTGGTGATTGTTAGGGAGTGTTACTGAAGTGTTTCTTGTGGTTGTTAGGGAGTTGATTGGGGGTTGTTAGGGAGTGTTACTGGGGTGTTACAGTTGGTTGTTTGGGAGTTGATTGGTAATTGTTAGGGAGTGTTACTGAGGTGTTTCTGTTGGTTGTTAGGGAGTTGATTGGTGGTTGTTAGGGAGAGTTACTGGGGTGTTTCTGGTGGTTGTTAGGGAGTTGATTGGTGGATGTTAGGGAGTTGATTGGCGGATGTTAGGGAGTTGATTGGTGATTGTTAAGGAGTGTTACTGAGGAGTTTCTGGTGGTTGTTAGGGAGTTGATTGGGAGTGTTACTGGGGTGTTACAGGTGGTTGTTAGGGATTGTAAGCGAGTGTTACTGAGGTGTTACAGCTAGTTGTTAGCGATTGATTTTTGGTTGTTAGGGAGTTGATTGGTCATTGTTAGGGAGTGTTACTGAGGTGTTTCTGGTGGTTTTTAGGGAGTTGATTGGTGGTTGTTAGGTAATGTTACTGCGGTGTTTCAGGTGGTTGTTAGGGAGTTGATTGGGGGTTGTTAGGGAGTGTTACTGGGGTGTTACAGGTGGTTGTTAGGGAGTGTTACTGGGGTGTTACAGGTGGTTGTTAGCGATTGATTGGTGGTTGTTAGGGAGTTGATTAGTGATTGTAAGGGAGTGTTACTGAGGTCTTTAGCGATTGGTGGTTGTTAGGGAGTTGATTGGTGATTGTTAGGGATGGGGTGTTACTGAGGGGTGTTTCTGGTGGTTGTTAAGGAGTTGATTGATTGGGGTTGTTAGGGAGTGTGACTGTGGTGTCACCGGTAGTTGTTAGGATTGAGTTGTTTAGGAGTTGGGGTTTTTAGGTAAGTGTTACTGCGGTGTTTCAGGTGGTTGTTAGGGAGTTGATTGGGGGTTGTTAGGGAGTGTTACTGGGGTGTTACAGGTGGTTGTTAGGGAGTGTTACTGGGGTGTTACAGGTGGTTGTTAGCGATTGATTGGTGGTTGTTTGGGAGTTGATTGGCGGATGTTAGGGAGTTGATTGGTGATTGTTAAGGAGTGTTACTGAGGTGTTTCTGGTGGTTGTTAGGGAGTTGATTGGGAGTGTTACTGGGGTGTTACAGGTGGTTGTTAGGGATTGTAAGCGAGTGTTACTGAGGTGTTACAGGTAGTTGTTAGCGATTGATTTTTGGTTGTTAGGGAGTTGATTGGTCATTGTTAGGGAGTGTTACTGAGGTGTTTCTGGTGGTTTTTAGGGAGTTGATTGGTGGTTGTTAGGTAATGTTACTGCGGTGTTTCAGGTGGTTGTTAGGGAGTTGATTGGGGGTTGTTAGGGAGTGTTACTGGGGTGTTACAGGTGGTTGTTAGCGATTGATTGGTGGTTGTTAGGGAGTTGATTGGTGATTGTAAGGGAGTGTTACTGAGGTCTTTCTGGTGGTTGTTAGGGAGTTGATTGGTGATTGTTAGGGAGTGTTACTGAGGTGTTTCTGGTGGTTGTTAAGGAGTTGATTGGGGGTTGTTAGGGAGTGTGACTGTGGTGTCACCGGTAGTTGTTAGGGAGTTGTTTGGGGGTTTTTAGGTAATGTTACTGCGGTGTTTCAGGTGGTTGTTAGGGAGTTGATTGGGGTTTGTTAGGGAGTGTTACTGGGGTGTTACAGGTGGTTGTTAGGGAGTGGTACTGGGGTGTTACAGGTGGTTGTTAGCGATTGATTGGTGGTTGTTTGGGAGTTGATTAGTGATTGTAAGGGAGTGTTACTGAGGTCTTTCTGGTGGTTGTTAGGGAGTTGATTGGTGGTTGTTAGGGAGTTGATTGGTGATTGTTAGGGAGTGTTACTGAGGTGTTTCTGGTGGTTGTTAAGGAGTTGATTGGGGGTTGTTAGGGAGTGTTACTGTGGTGTGACCGGTAGTTGTTAGGGAGTTGATTGGTGGTGTTTAGGGAGTGTTACTGGGGTGTTACAGGTGGTTGTTAGGGAGTTGATTGGCGGATGTTATGGAGTTGATTGGTGATTGTTAAGGAGTGTTACTGGGGTGTTTCTGGTGGTTGTTAGCAATTGATTGGGGGTTGTTAGGGAGTGTTACTGGGGTGTTAGAGGATGTTGTTAGCGATTGATTGGTGGTTGTTAGGAAGTTGATTGGTGATTGTTAGGGAGTGTTAATGGGGTGTTACAGGTGGTTGTTAGGGAGTGTTACTGGGGTGTTACAGGTCGTTGTTAGCGATTGATTGGTGGTTGGTAGGGAGTTGATTGGTGATTGTAAGGGACTGTTACTGAGGTGCTACAGGTAGTTGTTAGCGATTGATTGTTTGTTGTTAGGGAGTTGATTGGTCATTATTAGGGAGTGTTACTGAGGTGTTTCTGGTGGTTTTTAGGGAGTTGATTCGTGATTGTTAGGGAGTGTGACTGTGGTGTCACCGGTAGTTGTTAGGGAGTTGATTGGGGTTTTTAGGGAGTGTTACTCGGGTGTTACAGGTGGTTGTTAGTGAGTGTTACTGGGGTGTTTCAGGTGGTTGTTAGGGAGTGTACTACTGGGTGTTACAGGAGGTTGTTAGCGATTGATTGGTGGTTGTTAGGGAGTTGATTAGTGATTATAAAAGAGTGTTATTGAGGTGTTTCTGGTGCTTGTTAGGGAGTTCATTGGTGGTTGTTAGGGAGTTGATTGGTGATTGTTAGGGAGTGTTACTGAGGTGTTTCTGGTGGTTGTTAGGGAATTGATTTGGGGTTGTTAGGGAGTGTTACTGTGGTGTGACCGGTAGTTGTTAGCGATTGATTAATGGTTGTTAAGGAGTTGATTAGTGATTGTAAGGGAGTGTTACTGAGGTGTTTCTGGTGGTTGTTAGGGAGTTGATTGGTGGTTGTTAGGGAGTTGATTGGTGATTGTTAGGGAGTGTTACTGAGGTGTTTCTGGTGGTTGTTAGGGAATTGATTTGGGGTTGTTAGGGAGTGTTACTGTGGTGTGACCGGTAGTTGTTAGCGATTGATTAATGGTTGTTAGGGAGTTGATTGCTGATTGTTAGGGAGTGTTACTGAGGTGTTTCTGGTGGTTGTTAAGGAGTTGATTGGGGGTTGTTAGGGAGTGTTACTGTGGTGTGACCGGTAGTTGTTTGTGATTGGTGGTGTTTAGGGAGTTACTGGGGTGTTACAGGTGTTGCGGATGTTAGAGAGTTGATTGGTGATTGTTAAGAAGTGTTACTGGGTGTTTACTGTTTCTGGTGGTTGAGCGATTGATTGTTGTTATTAGCGATTGATGGGGGTTGTTAGGGAGTGTTAGTTGAGGTTGTTGTTAGCGATTGATTGTTAGTTGATTGGTGATTGTGTTATTGGGGTGTTACAGGTGGTTGTTAGGGGTTGTTAGGGAGTGTTACTGGGGTGTTACAGGTGGTTGTTAGCGATTGATTAATGGTTGTTAGGGGGTTGTTAGGGAGTGTTACTGGGGTGTTACAGGTTGTTGTAAGGGGGTTGTTAGGTGTTACTGGCGTGTTACAGGTGGTTGTTAGGAGTTGATTGGTGATTGTTAGGGAGTGTTTCTGCGGTGTGACCGGTAGTTGTTAGGCAGTTGATTGGTGGTGTTTATGGAGTGTTACTGGGGTGTTACAGGTGGTTGTTACGGAGTTGATTGGTGGTTGTTAGGGAGTTGATTGGAGTTGCTAGAGAGTGTTAATGGGGTGTTACAGGTCGTTGTTAGGGTTTTTATTGGAGGTTGTTACGGAGTGTTACTGGGGTGGTACAGGTGGTTGTTTGCGATTTTTTGGTGGTTGTTAGGGAGTTGATTGGGGGTTGTGAGGTAGTGTTACTCGGGTGTTACAGGTGGTTGTTAGGGAGTTGATTGGTGGTTGTTCGGGAGTGTTACTGGGGTTTTATAGGTTGTTGTTAGGAGGTTGATTGGTGTTTGTTAGGTAGTTGATTGGCGTTGTTAGGGAGTGTTACTGAGGTGTTACAGGTGGTTGTTAGGGAGTTGATTGGTGGTTGTTACGGAGTGTTACTGGGGTGTTACAGGTGGTTGTTAGCGATTGATTGGTGGTTGTTTTGGAGTTGATTGGGGGTTGTTGGGGAGTGGTACTGAGGTGTTTCTGGTGGTTATTAGGGAGTTTATTGGGGTTGTTTCGGAGTGTTACTGGGGTGTTACAAATGGTTGTTAGGGAGTTGATTGGTGGTTGTTAGGGAGTGTTACTGGGGTGTTTCAGGTCGTTATTAGGGCTTTGTTTGGTGTTGTTCTGGAGTTGATTGGAGTTGTTAGGGAGTTTTACTGGGGTGTTACACGTGGTTGTTAGGGAGTCAATTGGTGATTGTTAGGGAGCGTTACTGGGGTGTTACTGGTGGTTGTAAGGGCGTTGATTGGTGGTTGATAGTGAGTTGATTGGGGTTGTTAGGGAGTGTTACTGGGGTGTTTCTGGTGGTTGTTAGGGAGTTGATTGGTGATTGTTAGATAGTGTTTCTGATGTGTTTCTTGTGGTTGTTTGGGAGTTGATTGGGGGTTGTTAGGGAGTGTTACTGGGGTGTTACAGGTGGTTGTTTGCGATTGATTGGTGGTTGTTAAGGAGTGTTATTGGGGTGTTACAGGTGTTTGGTAGGGAGTCAATTGGTGATTGTTAGGGAGCGTTACTGGGGTGTTACTGGTGGTTGTTAGGTAGTTGATTGGGGATGTTACGGAGTGTTACTGGGGCGTTACAGGTGGTTGTAAGGGCGTTGATTGGTGGTTGATAGTGAGTTGATTGGGGTTGTTAGGGAGTGTTACTGGGGTGTTTCTGGTGGTTGTTAGGGAGTTGATTGGTGATTGTTAGGGAGTGTTACTGGGGTGTTTCTGGTTGGTTGTTAGGGAGTTGATTGTGATTGTTAGGGAGTGTTACTAGGGTGTTACAGGTGGTTGTTAGCGATTGATTGATGGTTGTTAGGGAGTTGATTGGGGTTGTTAGGGAGTGTTACTGGGGTGTTTCTGGTGGTTGTTAGGTAGTTGATTGGTGATTGATAGGGAGTGTTACTGCGGGTTTTTCTGGTTGGGTTGTTAGGGAGTTGATTGGTGATTGTTAGGGAGTGTTACTAGGGTGTTACAGGGGGTTGTTAGCGATTGATTGATGGTTGTTAGGGAGTTGATTAGGGGTGGTTAGGGAGTGTTACTAGGGTGTTTCTGGTGGTTGTAAGGGCGTTGATTGGTGGTTGTTATAGTGACTGGGGTGTTTGATTGGGGTTGTTAGGGAGTGTTACTGGGGTGTTTCTGGTGGTTGTTAGGGAGTTGATTGGTGATTGTTAGGGAGTGTTACTGGGGTGTTACAGGTGGTTGTTTGCGATTGATTGGTGGTTGTTAAGGAGTGTTATTGGGGTGTTACAGGTGTTTGGTAGGGAGTCAATTGGTGATTGTTAGGGAGCGTTACTGGGGTGTTACTGGTGGTTGTTAGGTAGTTGATTGGGGATGTTAGGGAGTGTTACTGGGGCGTTACAGGTGGTTGTAAGGGCGTTGATTGGTGGTTGATAGTGAGTTGATTGGGGTTGTTAGGGAGTGTTACTGGGGTGTTTCTGGTGGTTGTTAGGGAGTTGATTGGTGATTGTTAGGGAGTGTTACTGGGGTGTTTGTTAGGAAGGTTGTTGTTAGGGAGTTGATTTGTGATTGTTAGGGAGTGTTACTAGGGTGTTACAGGTGGTTGTTAGCGATTGATTGATGGTTGTTAGGGAGTTGATTGGGGTTGTTAGGGAGTGTTACTGGGGTGTTACAGGTGGTTGTTAGGGGTTGTTAGGGAGTGTTACTGGGGTGTTACAGGTGGTTGTTAGCGATTGATTAATGGTTGTTAGGGGGTTGTTAGGGAGTGTTACTGGGGTGTTACAGGTGGTTTTTGTGAGGGGTTGTTAGGGTGTTACTGGCGTGTTACAGGTGGTTGTTAGGAGTTGATTGGTGATTGTTAGGGAGTGTTTCTGCGGTGTGACCGGTAGTTGTTAGGCAATTGATTGGTGGTGTGTTAGGGAGTGTTACTGGGGTGTTACAGGTGGTTGTTACGGAGTTGATTGGTGGTTGTTAGGGAGTTGATTGGAGTTGCTAGAGAGTGTTAATGGGTGTTACAGGTCGTTGTTAGGGTGTTTATTGGAGGTTGTTAGGGAGTGTTAGTGGGGTGTGTACAGGTGGTTGTTTGCGATTTTTTTTTTGGTGGTTGTTAGGGAGTTGATTGGGGGTTGTGAGGTAGTGTTACTCGGGTGTTACAGGTGGTTGTTAGGGAGTTGATTGGTGGTTGTTCGGGAGTGTTACTGGGGTTTTTATAGGTTGTTGTTAGGAGGTTTGATTGGTGTTTGTTAGGTAGTTGATTGGCGTTGTTAGGGAGTGTTACTGAGGTGTTACAGGTGGTTGTTAGGGAGTTGATTGGTGGTTGTTACGGAGTGTTACTGGGGTGTTACAGGTGGTTGTTAGCGATTGATTGGTGGTTGTTTTGGAGTTGATTGGGGGTTGTTGGGGAGTGGTACTGAGGTGTTTCTGGTGGTTATTAGGGAGTTTATTGGGGTTGTTTCGGAGTGTTACTGGGGTGTTACAAATGGTTGTTAGGGAGTTGATTGGGGTTGTTAGGGGGAGTGTTACTGGGGTGTTTTCAGGTCGTTATTAGGGCTTTGTTTGGTGTTGTTCTGTAGTTGATTGGAGTTGTTAGGGAGTTTTACTGGGGTGTTACACGTGGTTGTTAGGGAGTCAATTGGTGATTGTTAGGGAGCGTTACTGGGGTGTTACTGGTGGTTGTAAGGGCGTTGATTGGTGGTTGATAGTGAGTTGATTGGGGATGTTAGGGAGTGTTACTGGGGTGTTTCTGGTGGTTGTTAGGGAGTTGATTGGTGATTGTTAGATAGTGTTTCTGATGTGTTTCTTGTGGTTGTTTGGGAGTTGATTGGGGGTTGTTAGGGAGTGTTACTGGGGTGTTACAGGTGGTTGTTTGCGATTGATTGGTGGTTGTTAAGGAGTGTTATTGGGGTGTTACAGGTGTTTGGTAGGGAGTCAATTGGTGATTGTTAGGGAGCGTTACTGGGGTGTTACTGGTGGTTGTTAGGTAGTTGATTGGGGATGTTACGGAGTGTTACTGGGGCGTTACAGGTGGTTGTAAGGGCGTTGATTGGTGGTTGATAGTGAGTTGATTGGGGTTGTTAGGAGTGTGTTACTGGGGTGTTTCTGGTGGTTGTTAGGGAGTTTGATTGGTGATTGTTAGGGAGTGTTACTGGGGTGTTTCTGGTTGTTGTTAGGGAGTTGATTTGTGATTGTTAGGGAGTGTTACTAGGGTGTTACAGGTGGTTGTTAGCGATTGATTGATGGTTGTTAGGGAGTTGATTGGGGTTGTTAGGGAGTGTTACTGGGGTGTTTCTGGTGGTTGTTAGGTAGTTGATTGGTGATTGATAGGGAGTGTTACTGCGGTGTTTCTGGTTGTTGTTAGGGAGTTGATTGGTGATTGTTAGGGAGTGTTACTAGGGTGTTACAGGTGGTTGTTAGCGATTGATTGATGGTTGTTAGGGAGTTGATTAGGGGTGGTTAGGGAGTGTTACTAGGGTGTTTCTGGTGGTTGTAAGGGCGTTGATTGGTGGTTGATAGTGAGTTGATTGGGGTTGTTAGTGAGTGTTACTGGGGTGTTTCTGGTGGTTGTTAGGGAGTTGATTGGTGATTGTTAGGGAGTGTTACTGGGGTGTTACAGGTGGTTGTTTGCGATTGATTGGTGGTTGTTAAGGAGTGTTATTGGGGTGTTACAGGTGTTTGGTAGGGAGTCAATTGGTGATTGTTAGGGAGCGTTACTGGGGTGTTACTGGTGGTTGTTAGGTAGTTGATTGGGGATGTTAGGGAGTGTTACTGGGGCGTTACAGGTGGTTGTAAGGGCGTTGATTGGTGGTTGATAGTGAGTTGATTGGGGTTGTTAGGGAGTGTTACTGGGGTGTTTCTGGTGGTTGTTAGGGAGTTGATTGGTGATTGTTAGGGAGTGTTACTAGGGTGTTTCTGGTGGTTGTTAGGTAGTTGATTGGTGATTGATAGGGAGTGTTACTGCGGTGGTTCTGGTTGTTGTTAGGGAGTTGATTGGTGATTGTTAGGGAGTGTTACTAGGGTGTTACAGGTGGTTGTTAGCGATTGATTGATGGTTGTTAGGGAGTTGATTAGGGGTGGTTAGGGAGTGTTACTGGGGTGTTTCTGGTGGTTGTAAGGGCGTTGATTGGTGGTTGATAGTGAGTTGATTGGGGTTGTTAGGAAGTGTTACTGGGGTGTTACAGTTGGGTATTAGGGAGTTGATTGGGGGTTGTTAGGGAGTGTTACTGAGGTGTTTCTGGTGGTTGTTAGGGAGTTGATTGGGGGTTGTTAGGGAGTGTTACTGGGGTGTTACAAATGGTTGTTAGGGAGTTGATTGGGGGTTGTTAGCGAGTAGTACTGGGGTGTTACAGGTGGTTGTAAGGGCGTTGATTGGTGGTTGAAAGGGAGTTGATTGGGGTTGTTAGGGAGTGTTATTGGGGTGTTACTGGTGGTTGTTAGGTACTTGATTGGGGGTTGTTAGCGAGTGTTACTGGGGTGTTACAGGTGGTTGTAAGGGCGTTGATTGGTGGTTGAAAGGGAGTTGATTGGGGTTGTTAAGGAGTGTTACTGGGGTGTAACTGGTGGTTGTTAGGTAGTTGATTGGGGGTTGTTAGGGAGTGTTACTGGGGTGTTACAGGTGGTTGTAAGGGCGTTGATAGGGAGTTGATTGGGGTTGTTAGGGAGTGTTACTGGGGTGTTACTGGTGATTGTTAGGTAGTTGATTGGGGGTTGTTAGGGAGTGTTACTGGGGTGTTTCTGGTGGTTGTTAGGGAGTTGATTGGTGATTGTTAGGGAGTGTTACTGGGGTGTTACAGGTGGTTGTTTGCGATTGATTGGTGGTTCTTAAGGAGTGTTATTGGGGTGTTACAGGTGGTTGTTAGGGAGTCAATTGGTGATCGTTAGGGAGCGTTACTGGGGTGTTACTGGTGGTTGTTAGGTAGTTGATTGGGGATGTTAGGGAGTGTTACTGGGGCGTTACAGGTGGTTGTAAGGGCGTTGATTGGTGGTTGATAGGGAGTTGATTGGGGTTGTTAGGGAGTGTTACTGGGGTGTTACTGGTGATTGTTAGGTAGTTGATTGGCGTTGTTAGGGAGTGTTACTGAGGTGTTACAGGTGGTTGTTAGGGAGTTGATTGGTGGTTGTTACGGAGTGTTACTGGGGTGTTACAGGTGGTTGTTAGCGATTGATTGGTGGTTGTTTTGGAGTTGATTGGGGGTTGTTGGGGAGTGGTACTGAGGTGTTTCTGGTGGTTATTAGGGAGTTTATTGGGGTTGTTTCGGAGTCTTAGTGGGGTGTTACAAATGGTTGTTAGGGAGTTGATTGGGGGTTGTTAGGGAGTGTTACTGGGGTGTTTCAGGTCGTTATTAAAGCTTTGTTTGGTGTTGTTCTGGAGTTGATTGGAGTTGTTAGGGAGTTTTACTGGGGTGTTACACGTGGTTGTTAGGGAGTCAATTGGTGATTGTTAGGGAGCGTTACTGGGGTGTTACTGGTGGTTGTAAGGGCGTTGATTGGTGGTTGATAGTGAGTTGATTGGGGTTGTTAGGGAGTGTTACTGGGGTGTTTCTGGTGGTTGTTAGGGAGTTGATTGGTGATTGTTAGGGAGTGTTACTGCGGTGTTACAGTTGGTTGTAAGGGAGTTGATACGGGGTTGTTAGGGAGTTGATTGGTGATTGTTAGAGAGTGTTTCTGATGTGTTTCTTGTGGTTGTTTGGGAGTTGATTGGGGGTTGTTAGGGAGTGTTACTGGGGTGTTACAGGTGGTTGTTTGCGATTGATTGGTGGTTGTTAAGGAGTGTTATTGGGGTGTTACAGGTGTTTGGTAGGGAGTCAATTGGTGATTGTTAGGGAGCGTTACTGGGGTGTTACTGGTGGTTGTTAGGTAGTTGATTGGGGATGTTAGGGAGTGTTACAGGGGCGTTACAGGTGGTTGTAAGGGCGTTGATTGGTGGTTGATAGTGAGTTGATTGGGGTTGTTAGCGAGTGTTACTGGGGTGTTTCTGGTGGTTGTTAGGGAGTTGATTGGTGATTGTTAGGGAGTGTAACTAGGGTGTTACAGCTGGTTGTTAGCGATTGATTGATGGTTGTTAGGGAGTTGATTAGGGGTGGTTAGGGAGTGTTACTGGCGTGTTTTTGGTGGTTGTAAGGGCGTTGATTGGTGGTTGATAGTGAGTTGATTGGGGTTGTTAGGGAGTGTTACTGGGGTGTTTCTGGTGGTTGTTAGGTAGTTGATTGGTGATTGATAGGGAGTGTTACTGCGGTGTTTCTGGTGGTTGTTAGGGAGTTGATTGGTGATTGTTAGGGAGTGTTACTAGGGTGTTACAGGTGGTTGTTAGCGATTGATTGATGGTTGTTAGGGAGTTGATTAGGGGTGGTTAGGGAGTGTTATTGGGGTGTTTCTGGTGGTTGTTAGGGAGTTGAATGGTGATTGTTAGGAAGTGTTACTGGGGTGTTACAGTTGGGTATTAGGCAGTTGATTGGGGGTTGTTAGGGAGTGTTACTGAGGTGTTTCTGGTGGTTGTTAGGGAGTTGATTGGGGGTTGTTAGGGAGTGTTACTGGGGTGTTACAAATGGTTGTTAGGGAGTTGATTGGGGGTTGTTAGCGAGTAGTACTGGGGTGTTACAGGTGGTTGTAAGGGCGTTGATTGGTGGTTGAAAGGGAGTTGATTGGGGTTGTTAGGGAGTGTTATTGGAGTGTTACTGGTGGTTGTTAGGTACTTGATTGGGGGTTGTTAGCGAGTGTTACTGGGGTGTTACAGGTGGTTGTAAGGGCGTTGATTGGTGGTTGAAAGGGAGTTGATTGGGGTTGTTAAGGAGTGTTACTGGGGTGTAACTGGTGGTTGTTAGGTAGTTGATTGGGGGTTGTTAGGGAGTGTTACTGGGGTGTTACAGGTGGTTGTAAGGGGGCGTTGATAGGAGTTGATTGGGGTTGTTAGGGAGTGTTACTGGGGTGTTACTGGTGATTGTTAGGTAGTTGATTGGGGGTTGTTAGGGAGTGTTACTGGGGTGTTTTCTGGTGGGTTGTTAGGGAGTTGATTGGTGATTGTTAGGGAGTGTTACTGGGGTGTTACAGGTGGTTGTTTGCGATTGATTGGTGGTTCTTAAGGAGTGTTATTGGGGTGTTACAGGTGGTTGTTAGGGAGTCAATTGGTGATCGTTAGGGAGCGTTACTGGGGTGTTACTGGTGGTTGTTAGGTGGTTGATTGGGGATGTTAGGGAGTGTTACTGGGGCGTTACAGGTGGTTGTAAGGGCGTTGATTGGTGGTTGATAGGGAGTTGATTGGGGTTGTTAGGGAGTGTTACTGGGGTGTTACTGGTGATTGTTAGGTAGTTGATTGGGTGTTTTTTAGGGTGTGTTACTGGGGTGTTTCTGGTGGTTGTTAGGGAGTTGATTGGTGATTGTTAGGGAGTGTTACTGGGGTGTTACAGGTGGTTGTTTGCGATTGATTGGTGGTTCTTAAGGAGTGTTATTGGGGTGTTACAGGTGGTTGTTAGAAAGTCAATTGGTGATCGTTAGGGAGCGTTACTGGGGTGTTACTGGTGGTTGTTAGGTAGTTGATTGGGGATGTTAGGGAGTGTTACTGGGGCGTTACAGGTGGTTGTAAGGGCGTTGATTGGTGGTTGATAGGGAGTTGATTGGGGTTGTTAGGGAGTGTTACTGGGGTGTTTCTGGTGTTTGTTAGGGAGTTTATTGGTGATTGCTAGGGAGTTGATTGGTGATTGTTAGGAAGTGTTACTGGTGTGTTACAGGTGGTTGTTTGCGATTGATTGGTGTTTGTTAGGGAGTTGATTAGGGGTTGTTAAGGAGTGTTACTGGGGTGTGACTGGTGGTCGTTAGGGCGTGGATTGAGGGAGTTACTGACGTGTTTTTGGTGGTTAATAGGGAGTTTATTGGGGTTGAAACGGAGTGTTACTTGGGTGTTACAGGTGGTTGTTTGCGATTGATTGGTGATTGTTAGGGAGTTGATTAGGGGTTGTTAGTGATTGTAACCGGGGTATTACAGGTGGTTATTAGAAAGGTGATTGGTGGTTGTTAGAGAGTGTTCCAGGGGTGTTATCGTAACACTTCGTAGCAACTACCAATCAACTTCCTACGTATTTCCTGTAACACCTCACAAACACTCCTCATCAACCACCAATCAAATTTTTAACAACCATTTGTAACACTCCAGTAACACTCCCTAACAACCCCCAATCAACTCCCTAACTCACCTTAGTAACACCCTTACATCCACCATTCATCTCCCTAACAACCACCAGTAGCACCCGAGTAACACTTCATAATAATCACCAATCAACGCCCTAACAACCACCAATCAATCGTTAACAACCACCTGTAACACCCCAATAACACTCCATAACAACCACCAATCAACTACCTAACAACCATCAGTAACACCCCAGTATCACTCCCTAACAACCCCAAATCAGTTCCCTAACAACCACCATTCAACTCCCTAACAATCACCTGTAACACCTCAGTAACACTCCATAACAACCCCAATAAACTCCCTAACAAGCACCAGTCAATCACCTGTAATACCCCAGTAAAACTCCCTAACAACCCTCAATCAATTCACTTACAACCACCAATCAACGCCCTAACAACCACCTGTAACACCCCAATAACACTCCCTAACAATCACCAATCAAATCCCTTACATCCATCAATCAATCGCTAACAACCACCAGTAACAACCCAGTAACACTCCCTAACAACACCAATCAACTCCCTTACAACCACCAATCAACCACCTGTAACATACCAAAAACAATCCTTAACAACCACCAATCAATCGCTAACAACCACCTGTAACACCCCAGTAACACTCCCTAACAACCCCCAATCAGTTCCCTAACAACCACCATTCAACTCCCTAACAACCACCTGTAACACCTCAGTAACACTCCCTAACAACCCCAATCAACTCCCTAACAAGCACCAGTCAATCACCTGTAATACCCCAGTAACACTCCCTAACAACCCTCAATCAATTCACTAACATCCACCAATCAACTCCCTAACAACCATAAAATCATTAGCTAACATCCACCTGTAACACCCCAGTAACTCTTCCTAACAACCACCAATCAACTCCCTTACAACCACCTGTAACACACCAGTAACACTCCCTAACAACCCGAATCAACTCCTTTACAATCACCAATTAACCACCTGTAACCCCCCAGTAACACTACCTAACAACACCCAATCAACTCCCTAACAACCACCAATCATTCGCTAACAACCAGCTGTAACACGCAGGTAAAACTCTATAACAATCACCAATCAACTCCCTAACAACCACCAATCAATCGCTAACAACCACTTGTAACACCCCAGTAACACTCCATAACAACCACCAATCAACTTCCTTACAACCACTAATCAAGGCCCGAAAAACCACCTGTAACACCCTAGTAACACTCCCTAACAACCCCAATCAACTCCTTTACAATCACCAATTAACCTTCTGTAACCCCCCAGTAACACTACCTAACAACCCCCAATCAACTCCTTAACAACCACCAATCATTCGCTAACAACCAGCTGTAACACGCAGATAAAACTCCATAACAATCACCAATCAACTCCCTAACAACCACCAATCAATCGCTAACAACCACCTGTAACACCCCAGTAACACTCCCTAACAACCCCCAATCAGTTCCCTAACAACCACCATTCAACTCCCTAACAACCACCTGTAACACCTCAGTAACACTCCCTAACAACCCCAATCAACTCCCTAACAAGCACCAGTCAATCACCTGTAATACCCCAATAACACTCCCTAACAACCCTCAATCAATTCACTAACATCCACCAATCAACTCCCTAACAACCACCAATCATTAGCTAACATCCACCTGTAACACCCCAGTAACTCTTCCTAACAACCACCAATCAACTCCCTTACAACCACCTGTAACACCCCAGTAACACTCCCTAACAACTCCAATCAACTCCTTTACAATCACCAATTAACCACCTGTAACACCCCAGTAACACTCCATAACAACCACCAATCAACTACCTAACAACCACCAATCAACCACCTGTAACATCCCAATAACACTCCCTAACAACCTCCAATCAATCGCTAAAAACCACCTGTAACACCTCAGTAAGACTCCCTAACAACCACAATCAACTCACTTACAACCACCAATCAACGCCCTAACAACCACCTGTAACACCCCAGTAAAACTCCCTAACAATCACCAATCAATTCCCTTACATCCATCAATCAATCGCTAACAACCACCAGTAACAACCCAGTAACACTCCCTAACAACCACCAATCAACCCCCTTACAACCACCAATCAACCACCTATAACACCCCAATAACACTCCCTAACAACCCCAAATCAACTCCCGAACAACAACCAGAAACACCTCAGTAACACTCCCTAACATTCACCAATCAACTCCCTAACAACCACCAGTAAACACCGCAGTAAACACTCCCTAACATCACCAATTAACTCCCTAACAACCACCTGTAACACCCCAGTAAAACTCACTAACAACCACCAATCAACTCCCTAACCACAACCTGTCACACCCCAATAATACTCCCTAACAACCCCCTGTAACACTCCCTAAAAACCACTAAGCAACTCCCTAACAACCAACTGTAACAATCCAGTAACCACTATGTAGTATTGTATGGCGTCTTAGATGGTTGCTAGGGTGTTGTTATTTGGTTGCTAGGGTGTTTTAGGTGGTTGCTATGGCGTTGCTATGTGGTTGCTAGGGTGTTTATGGTGGTTGCTAGGGTGTCGCTATGTGGTTGCTAGATGTTTTATGTTGTTGCTAGGTGGTTGCTATGGAGACATACATGGTTGCTAGGGTATTGCTATTGGTTGCTATGGTGTTCCAGGTGGTTTCTAGAATGTTTTTATGTGGTTGCTAGGGTGTTTTATGTGGTTGCTAGGGTGTTGCAATGTGTTTGTTAGGGTGTTGCTATGTGGTTGCTAGGGTGTTTTAGGCGGTTGCTGGGGTGTTGCTATGTGGTTGCTCGGCTGTTAATCGGTGGTTGCTATGGAGTCCTAGATGGTTGATAGAGTATTGCTATGTGGTTGCAAGGGTGTTCCAAGTGGTTGCTATGGTGTTGCACTGAGGTTGCTTGGGTGTTCCAGGTGGTTGCTAGGGAGTTGCTATGTGGTTGCTAGGGTGTAGCTGAGTGGTTGCTTGGAATATGATTGGTGGTTCTTTGTAAGTGTTTCTTGGGTGTTACATGTGGTTATTACAGAGTTGATTGCTGGTTGTTAGGGAGTGTTACTGGGGTGTTTCAGGTGGTTGTTTGCGATTGATTGGTGGTTGTTGGGTGTTATTGGGGTGTTACAGGTGGTTGTAAGGGCGTTGATTGGTGGTTGATAGGGAGTTGATTGGGGTTGTTAGGGAGTGTTCCTGGGGTGTTTCTGGTGGTTGTTAGGGAGTTGATTGGTGATTTTTAGGGAGTGTTACTGGGGTGTTACACTTGGTTGTTAGGGAGTTGATAGGGGGTTGTTAGGGAGTTGATTGGTGATTGTTAGAGAGTGTTACTGAGGTGTTTCTGGTGGTTGTTAGGGAGTTGATTGGGGGTTGTTAGGGAGTGTTACTGGGGTGTTACAGGTGGTTGTTAGGGAGTTGATTGGTGATGTTATGGAGTGTTACTGGGGTGTTACAGGTGGTTGTTTGCGATTGATTGATTGGTGGTTTTTTAAGGATGTGTTATTGGGGTGTTACTGGTGGTTGTTAGGGAGTTGATTGGTGATTGTTAGGGAGCGTTACTGGGGTGTTACTGGTGGTTGTAAGGTAGTTGATTGGGGATGTTAGGGAGTGTTACTGGGGTGTTACAGGTGGTTGTAAGGGCGTTGTTTGGTGGTTGATAGGGAGTTTATTGTGGTTGTTAGGGAGTGTTACTGGGGTGTTTCTGGTGGTTGTTAGGGAGTTGATTGGTGATTGTTAGGGAGTGTTACTAGGGTGTTACAGGTGGTTGTTAGCGATTGATTGATGGTTGTTAGGGAGTTGATTAGGGGTGTTTAGGGAGTGTTACTGGGGTGTTATAGGTGGTTGTAAGGGCGTTGATTGGTGGTTAATAGGGAGTTAATTGGGGTTGTTAGGGAGTGTTACTGGGGTGTTTCTGGTGGTTTTTAGGGAGTTGATTGGTGATCGTTAGGGAGTGTTACTGGGGTGTTACAGTTGGTTGTTAGGGAGTTGATTGGGGGTTGTTAGGGAGTGTTACTGAGGTGTTTCTGGTGGTTGTTAGGGAGTTCATTGGGGGTTGTTAGGGAGTATTACTGGGGTGTTACAGGTGGTTGTTTGCGATTGATTGGTGGTTGTTAAGGTGTGTTATTGGGGTGTTACTGGTGGTTGTTAGGGAGTTGATTGGTGATTGTTAGGGAGCGTTACTGGGGTGTTACAGGTGGTTGTAAGGGCGTTGATTGGTGGTTGATAGGGAGTTGATTGTGGTTGTTAGGGAGTGTTACTGGGGTGTTTCTGGTGGTTGTTAGGGAGTTGATTGGTGATTGTTAGGGAGTTTATTGGGGTTGTTAGGGAGTGTTACTGGGGTGTTTCTGGTGGTTGTTAGGGAGTTGATTGGTGATTGTTAGGGAGCGTTACTGGGGTGTTACTGGTCGTTGTTAGGTAGTTATATGGGGATGTTAGGGAGTGTTACTGGGGTGTTTCTCGTGGTTGTTAGGGAGTTGATTGGTGATCGTTAGGGAGTGTTACTGTTGGTTGTTAGGGAGTTGATTGGGGGTTGTTAGGGAGTGTTACTGAGGTGTTTCTGGTGGTTGTTAGGGAGTTCATTGGGGGTTGTTAGGGAGTGTTACTGGGGTGATTCTGGTGGTTATTAGGGAGTTGATTGGTGATTGTTAGGGAGTGTTACTGGGGTGTTACACTTGGTTGTTAGGGAGTTGATAAGGGTTGTTAGGGAGTTGATTGGTGATTGTTAGGGAGCGTTACTGGGGTGTTACTGGTGGTTGTTAGGTAGTTGATTGGGGATGTTAGGGAGTGTTACTGGGGTGTTACAGGTGGTTGTAAGGGCGTTGATTGGTGGTTGAAAGGGAGTTGATTAGTGATTGTTAGGGAGTATTACTGGGGTGTTACAGGTGGTTGTTTGCGATTGATTGGTGGTTGTTAAGGAGTGTTATTGGGGTGTTACTGGTGGTTGTTAGGGAGTTGATTGGTGATTGTTAGGGAGCGTTACTGGGGTGTTACTGGTCGTTGTTAGGTAGTTATTTGGGGATGTTAGGGAGTGTTACTGGGGTGTTTCTCGTGGTTGTTAGGGAGTTGATTGGTGATCGTTAGGGAGTGTTACTGTTGGTTGTTAGGGAGTTGATTGGGGGTTGTTAGGGAGTGTTACTGAGGTGTTTCTGGTGGTTGTTAGGGAGTTGATTGGGGGTTGTTAGGGAGTGTTACTGAGGTGTTTCTGGTGGTTGTTAGGGAGTTCATTGGGGGTTGTTGGGGAGTGTTACTGGGGTGTTTCTGGTGGTTGTTAGGGAGTTGATTGGTGATTGTTAGGGAGTGTTACTGGAGTGTTACAGTTGGTTGTTAGGGAGTTGATAGGGGGTTGTTAGGGAGTTGATTGGTGATTGTTAGAAAGTGTTACTGAGGTGTTTCTGGTGGTTGTTAGGGAGTTGATTGGGGGTTGTTAGAGAGTGTTACTGGGGTGTTACAGGTGGTTTTTTGCGATTGATTGGTGATTGTTAGGGAGCGTTACTGGGGTGTTACTGGTGGTTGTTAGGTAGTTGACTGGGGATGTTAGGGAGTGTTACTTGGGTGTTACAGGTGGTTGTAAGGGCGTTGATTGGTGGTTGATAGGGAGTTGATTGGTGATTGTTAGGGAGTGTTACTGTGGTGTTACAGGTGGTTGTTAGGGAGTTGATTGGTGGTTGTTAAGGAGTGTTATTGGGGTGTTACTGGTGGTTGTTAGGTAATTGATTGGGGATGTTAGGGAGTGTTACTGGGGTGTTACAGGTGGTTGTAAGGGCGTTGTTTGGTGGTTGATAGGGAGTTTATTGGGGTTGTTAGGGAGTGTTACTGGGTTGTTTCTGGTGGTTGTTAGGGAGTTGATGGGTGATCGTTAGGGAGTGTTACTGGGGTGTTACAGGTGGTTGTTAGCGATTGATTGATGGTTGTTAGGGAGTTGATTAGGGGTGTTCAGGGAGTGTTACTGGGGTGTTATAGGTGGTTGTAAGGGCGTTGATTGGTGGTTGATTGGGAGTTAATTGGGGTTGTTAGGGACTGTTACTGGGGTGTTCCTGGTGGTTGTTAGGGAGTTGATTGGTGATCGTTAGGGAGTGTTACTGGGGTGTTACAGTTGGTTGTTTGGGGGTTGTTAGGGAGTGTTACTGAGGTGTTTCTGGTGGTTGTTAGGGAGTTCATTGGGGGTTGTTAGGGAGTATTACTGGGGTGTTATAGGTGGTTGTTTTCGATTGATTGGTGGTTGTTAAGGAGTGTTATTGGGGTGTTACTGGTGGTTGTTAGGGAGTTGATTGGTGATTGTTAGGGAGCGTTACTGGGGTGTTACTGGTGGTTGTTAGGTAGTTGATTGGGGATGTTAGGGAGTGTTACTGGGGTGTTACAGGTGGTTGTAAGGGCGTTGATTGGTGGTTGTTAGGGAGTTGATTAGGGGTGGTTAGGGAGTGTTACTGGGGTGTTACAGTTGGTTGTTAGGGAGTTGATTGGTGATTGTTAGGGAGTGTTACTAGGGTGTTACAGGTGGTTGTTAGCGATTGATTGATGGTTGTTAGGGAGTTGATTAGGGGTGTTTAGGGAGTGTTACTGGGGTGTTATTGGTGGTTGTAAGGGCGTTGATTGGTGGTTAATAGGGAGTTAATTGGGGTTGTTAGGGAGTGTTACTGGGGTGTTTCTGGTGGTTTTTAGGGAGTTGATTGGTGATCGTTAGGGAGTGTTACTGGGGTGTTACAGTTGGTTGTTAGGGAGTTGATTGGGGGTTGTTAGGGAGTGTTACTGAGGTGTTTCTGGTGGTTGTTAGGGAGTTCATTGGGGGTTGTTAGGGAGTATTACTGGGGTGTTACAGGTGGTTGTTGCGATTGATTGGTGGTTGTTAAGGTGTGTTATTGGGGTGTTACTGGTGGTTTTTAGGTAGTTGATTGGTGATTGTTAGGGAGCGTTACTGGGGTGTTTCTGGTGGTTGTTAGGGAGTTCATTGGGGGTTGTTAGAGAGTATTACTGGGGTGTTACAGGTGGTTGTTGCGATTGATTGGTGGTTGTTAAGGTGTGTTATTGGGGTGTTACTGGTGGTTGTTAGGGAGTTGATTGGTGATTGTTAGGGAGCGTTACTGGGGTGTTACTGGTGGTTGTTAGGTAGTTGATTGGGGATGTTTGGGAGTGTTACTGGGGTGTTACAGGTGGTTGTAAGGGCGTTGATTGGTGGTTGATAGGGAGTTGATTGTGGTTGTTAGGGAGTGTTACTGGGGTGTTTCTGGTGGTTGTTAGGGAGTTGATTGGTGATTGTTAGGGAGTGTTACTGGGGTGTTACAGGTGGTTGTTTGCGATTGATTGGTGGTTTTTAAGGAGTGTTATTGGGGTGTTACTGGTGGTTGTTAGGGAGTTGATTGGTGATTGTTAGGGAGTTTATTGGGGTTGTTAGGGAGTGTTACTGGGGTGTTTCTGGTGGTTGTTAGGGAGTTGATTGGGGGTTGTTAGGGAGTGTTACTGAGGTGTTTCTGGTGGTTGTTAGGGAGTTCATTGGGGGTTGTTAGGGAGTGTTACTGGGGTGTTTCTGGTGGTTATTAGGGAGTTGATAGGGGGTTGTTAGGCAGTTGATTGCTGATTGTTAAAGAGTGTTACTGAGGTGTTTCTGGTGGTTGTTAGGGAGTTCATTGGGGTTTGTTAGAGAGTGTTACTGGGGTGTTACAGGTGGTTTTTTGCGATTGATTGATGATTGTTAGGGAGCGTTACTGGGGTGTTACTGGTGGTTGTTAGGTAGTTGATTGGGGATGTTAGGGAGTGTTACTGGGGTGTTACAGGTGGTTGTAAGGGCGTTGATTGGTGGTTGATAGGGAGTTTATTGGGGTTGTTAGGGAGTGTTACTGGGGGTGTTTTTCTGGTGGTTGTTAGGGAGTTGATTGGTGATTGTTAGGGAGTGTTACTGGGGTGTTACAGTTGGTTGTTAGGGAGTTGATAGGGGGTTGTTAGGGAGTTGATTGGTGATTGTTAGCGAGTGTTACTGAGGTGTTTCTGGTGGTTGTTAGGGAGTTGATTGGTGGTTGTTAAGGAGTGTTATTGGGGTGTTTCTGGTGGTTGTTAGGGAGTTGATTGGTGATTGTTAGGGAGCGTTACTGGGGTGTTACTGGTCGTTGTTAGGTAGTTATATGGGGATGTTAGGGAGTGTTACTGGCGTGTTTCTCGTGGTTGTTAGGGAGTTGATTGGTGATCGTTAGGGAGTGTTACTGTTGGTTGTTAGGGAGTGTTACTGGGGTGTTTCTGGTGGTTATTAGGGAGTTGATTGGTGATTGTTAGGGAGTGTTACTGGGGTGTTACACTTGGTTGTTAGGGAGTTGATAAGGGTTGTTAGGGAGTTGATTGGTGATTGTTAGGGAGCGTTACTGGGGTGTTACTGGTGGTTGTTAGGTAGATGATTGGGGATGTTAGGGAGTGTTACTGGGGTGTTACAGGTGGTTGTAAGGGCGTTGATTGGTGGTTGAAAGGGAGTTGATTAGTGATTGTTAGGGAGTATTACTGGGGTGTTACAGGTGGTTGTTTGCGATTGATTGGTGGTTGTTAAGGAGTGTTATTGGGGTGTTACTGGTGGTTCTTAGGGAGTTGATTGGTGATTGTTAGGCAGCGTTACTGGGGTGTTACTGGTGGTTGTTAGGTAGTTGATTGGGGATGTTAGGGAGTGTTACTAGGGTGTTACAGGTGGTTTTTAGCGATTGATTGATGTTGTTAGGGAGTTGATTAGGGGTGTTTAGGGAGTGTTACTGGGGTGTTATAGGTGGTTGTAAGGGCGTTGATTGGTGGTTGATAAGGAGTTAATTGGGGTTGTTAGGGAGTGTTACTGGGGTGTTTTTGGTGGTTGTTAGGGAGTTGATTGGGGTTGTTAGGGAGTGTTACTGGAGTGTTACAGGTGGTTGTTAGGGAGTTGATTGGGGGTTGTTAGGGAGTGTTACTGAGGTGTTTCTGGTGGTTGTTAGGGAGTTCATTGGGGGTTGTTGGGGAGTGTTACTGGGGTGTTTCTGGTGGTTGTTAGGGAGTTGATTGGTGATTGTTAGGGAGTGTTACTGGAGTGTTACAGTTGGTTGTTAGGGAGTTGATAGGGGGTTGTTAGGGAGTTGATTGGTGATTGTTAGAAAGTGTTACTGAGGTGTTTCTGGTGGTTGTTAGGGAGTTGATTGGGGGTTGTTAGAGAGTGTTACTGGGGTGTTACATGTGGTTTTTTGCGATTGATTGGTGATTGTTAGGGAGCGTTACTGGGGTGTTACTGGTGGTTGTTAGGTAGTTGACTGGGGATGTTAGGGAGTGTTACTGGGGTGTTACAGGTGGTTGTAAGGGCGTTGATTGGTGGTTGATAGGGAGTTGATTGGTGATTGTTAGGGAGTGTTACTGTGGTGTTACAGGTGGTTGTTTGCGATTGATTGGTGGTTGTTAAGGAGTGTTATTGGGGTGTGTTACTGGTGGTTGTTAGGTATTGATTGGGGATGTTAGGGAGTGTTACTGGGGTGTTACAGGTGGTTGTAAGGGCGTTTGTTTGGTGGTTGATAGGGAGTTTATTGGGGTTGTTAGGGAGTGTTACTGGGTTGTTTCTGGTGGTTGTTAGG